>CAEGAF010165067.1:0-53839 GCA_903067075.1 Micropoecilia bifurca | reverse complement strand
ATATAGTTGTGCATATGCCTGGTGCTTAAAGAGGGATGAATCCATTCCGATTGCTGCTCCCACTTATTTAAAATCTTTCATCAAACTAAAGTCTCAGATTTCTGCCCCTCTTTGTCACCTCATCCATCACTCTCCTCGTTCCCCACAGGATTCATTCCATCCGTCAAACTCTCACTTTCGGCTCTTTTCCGTCGTGACTAAAAACCACCTTAACTTCTACTGACACGTAGCTGAGCAGCCGCTGCTTTTTTTTTTTTTCTTTCATTTTATTTTCATGAATCTTTGAATCGGATTAACGTCCTGAGTGCGGATTGTCGTCTTGTTCTGTGTTCAGACTTCTCGCCGCCGGCCTCCCCCCTCAGCGCCTTGTACCCGCCGTTCCGTTCGGACGGCGATGCCTTCGGGGAGCTGGAGTCCATCCCCGCGTGGGACTGGAGCTTGGCCTGGGTGGAGGAGATGGACGCGCAGTACGGAGCTCACTATCCCGGCAGAAACACGAAACTCTTCAACACTTAGACGTTTTTTACTGTGACCCGCGTCAGCGAGGACAGAGGGAAACTCTCTCTTTTCCTCCAGAACAACGCAGAGCAGACTGACCCCATGCTGCAGGTGGAACGTTTCACCAACCGGGTTCTGAAGCTTCATTAGAAGCATTTCACTGACACTTCCACTGGAGATGCAAGCCTCATGCTGTTTGTAATAGTTTTCCTTTGTTTTTTGTTGTTTTTTTTTTACCTCAGGGCTTTTCAGCTGCTTCTTTGAATCTCTGAAATGACTTTCATGGAGCTGTGGAAGTTTTTTTTTTGTTTTTTTGTATTTGAATCGTTTCCCTGCAAAAAAGCATAATGAGATACTTCCCTGGGGAGGTTCTCACCCTGTGTGTTCTCAAACGTCCAGAGACGCAGCGGTGGAGACGGTCTTAGAAAAATACGCTTCTTGTTTTCATGCGGGTCTTGCAGGATTTCATTTAGACTGAGGTTCAAATCCCTTATAGCACTATGGTTTTGTTATGGTTAAATGAAATGCAACATACTCATTAAAATGTTATTTAAAGAATTTTGAACATGCTCACGTTGGCACTTCTCTATGTGCCGATAACTTGGAATGTCCTGATTGCACAGCAGGCATTAGAAGATACCCAGTCAGATTGGATGGCCTCAATAAAGTTATCAAAATTAATTCTATCAAGTTTGATCAGAAAGGAAAAAACACCATAAATATGATCAGAATCCCTCATATTTAGTAACTATTGACAATCTTTGTTTCTCCTCAGTCATTTCCTCAGCAGGTCATCTGCATCATGCTGCTCCCACACAAGTTAACTGGTAATAAAGCTACTATTTTAATCAAACCATGTAGCTTTAAACATGCCGTTCCGACATTTGTTTCTGAACTCCTTTTTGTTTCAACCACTTTTTCTGCAATGCTAGGCTAACGTTAGCCTGCACAGTCTTTGTTTTGATACGACTCATTGATATGTTGGACTGCAGTGTTTTTCAGTCCTGGTCCAGCTGATTGTGTGTGTAGACAGGATATACAGGAAAAGCCGTTTTGCTCCATAAAAATCAGTGGCTCATATTTACGATGTGGTAAGAGCAGCTCCCTGTGCTACATCCTGTGTTGAGAGTTAAATCACATGACACAAACACACACAGGAAGCCAACAGGCCACTTCAGCCTCTCTGTTACACACTCTCTGAATGTCAGAGTAAGAAGTGGAAAGGGGTTAGATTCTAAGTTAGAACATTCTGATTTATTCAACAAAAGAACGGGGTAGAAACTGTCTTACAATTTTGTAAGCTCTGTAAAAGAAAATAAGCTATGATTGTAGAACATAAATGGACTCCAGGGTCTGTCTGGAGTCGCCTCTGACATGTTGACACACTGTAGACCAACAGCAGGTATCAGGAGGTGAGGTTTTTGTCAAACACTCCACACACACAAAAGCTGTGATTTAGATGCCAGGAGTGAATTGTCTCTTGGTAAATACATATTTTTAAAAAAATTATTTTATAAAGTTTACATTATTCTAAAGTGCACATTTGCCTTATTAGAGATATAAGCATTTAAAGAGTAATAAATATTTTAACTTTAAATAACTGCAATTGGGAGTATTTTGTGTATTTAGAAGCAGATATATTCGAAGCTCAGTCTGATGTGTTTTTACTAATAGTAGCAAACTTTAGCAGTTAGGGGGGAAAACATCTGCTTTTTATTTTGTATATCTTGAAATAAAATGTGATTTATAATATGAAATAAAAAGTCTATTTTATTCTGAGACAAAGTTTGTTCACCTGAATGCAGTTAAGTGGGGTGGCTGTTAGTATCTTAAGTGGAGTTGCTCTGTAGTGAAACAAAGGACCGAAAGGAAAAGTATTAACTGATATTTTTCATTTGGCCCCTTTATTTACATACGTACACAGTTTTGATCTCTTGATCTTATGTCAATCTATCAATCTGTGTCAATATGCACCTTTCTTGAAACATTAGATGGAAGGTTTTTCATCTCATTACATAGACGTCTTGATTGCATCACTTAAAGATATTTTGGTTTAAGCTCATATTTCTTGAAACAGCTGTCACAAATAGGCATCGAAACTAGTCACTGAACTGAAATGATGATTTGTTTGAAAAATACCTCGACACAATCGGTGATACATAAATAACCTGTAAGTCTAAAGTGTAAAAACAACCACCAGCCTCTATTAAAAGCAGTTATCTACATAGACATCATTTGCTGGAACTGTCATACTACTGAGTTGCTTTATGAGTTAGAAACTGAACCTCACTGAGCCAGATGTCGTAAAAAGCCAGAACATTTTACTCCAGGTAAGATACTAACTGCTCACAACCGCTGAATAGAATCCCCCAAAACCCTTTTTTGCCTTTGGGGCCAGAGCTTTGCCATGTTATCCATTTTGGGCAGTTTAAGCATCAGTCTTCTTCAATGAGAACCAGATCAACAAGTATTCCTGTAACTTCAGCCGTTGTTACTTCAACAAAGAGCTTTCAGAGCAGAAGACATGCAGCGTTTTGATTTACATACTAAAGAACTGAAGCATCTCCAGGAGTCCAGTATGTTCTCATAAGCAGCTTTTTGAAATGATTAATGTGGCTCACCACCCAGGGTGCCGATTCAGCAGGGGACTTCATACCATTTTGATTTGTGAGACCTTTATGTAGGCTCAGGAAAAAGCTTGTCGGGATGCAGAGAGGGGATCTCAGGGAGCCACTATTAATACACAAAACATCAGGGAGTCTGCCTCAAAACTTTCAGCTCAGTTTTTTTTTCTCCCCCCTCAGGGAAGTGTTATAATCTTCTAGCACATCTTCTGGGACATCTTGTTCAAATCCAGAGAGAGAGAGCGAGAGGATTCCCATTGGTTCCCTGTGCTGGGAGATGTGGTGGGAGCCACGGGGAGCAGATGAAGTCCGGTTTTTCACACCGACATGCCAGCCCAGCCATGTTACCGTACGTAAAATATCTTATCATTCCAGATGATCCCTTTGAGACCTGATGTCACCCCGGCAGATCTTTACGGCCTGCGCCGAGCGGGAAGGTGACTGTCCGACTCCATTAACCAAGGCAAACAATGCTGCTGATGCTGCTGCTGCTGCTGCACCCGATAAAAAGGCTTCTAATTGCAAACGCGCTGAGGGGAATAATTACACTTTCATCTGTTTGCATTCGGAGCTAAACAGGAAGCGTGTGATTTGTGACTTTCTCACGCTCTTACCTGATGCTTCCTGTTCCGAGCAGATTGCGCGCTGATGAATCGGCGAGAGCCTCGCGGAGTCGTCTGGCTGGATGTGGTTCCAGTAGAGGAGCCAGGAGGTCAGCCACCACTCCTCCACTAAGTCTGATTAATGATTTCCTCGACAGCAGCTTGTCGTGCCCCAGCAAAGCACAACACACTCCTTTCCCCCTCCTCCTAATCCGGGCCCGTTTGGGTTGCTTGAGTCAGACAAGACCAAGAATGTGGCGAGGAGGGGAGAGCTTTACCATCTGTTTCAGTTAGGAACTGCAGGGCAGCTCCTGCTCAGGGCTCGTGATTTATATGTAAAAAACTAAAACCAGCTTGGAAATAACAGAGCTGAAAAGCAGAGATAAACTTCCTCACGTCTTAACCAGGCCGCACGGCTGCTGCTGTGGTCAGATTAAGAGAAGCCGACCTGCTGGTCAAAACATTCCGAAAACATGGAAAAGGATATGCGAACACACACAGCTCTTGCCCTGAACCCACATCTGACCGGATTGTGTGCACGCGTGTGTGTGTGTGTGTTTTATTTGTGCAGCATCCTGCCACAGGGATCAGCCCTTCTTCAGTGAAGACCATATGTTTGTACATGAAGCCGCAAGCTATTCTGCACAGCACACACAACCCCACAGTGAAAAACTGTGTGTCTGCTTGTCTTATTAGTGCTCTCTCACACACACACACACACACACACACACACACACACACACACACACACACACACACACACACACACACACACACATATGAACAAGGAACATCGCCGTTGGGATTTTTGCATCACAGATTTCAGTCTATGCCAAAGTACCAGCTTTATATATATATATAGCATGTCTACAAAGCAGTGAGGCGTGTCAGACTCAGCCTGAAACCATCTGCACACTTTACACACACTGATATGTAGCTTTGTGGTGCGGCTTTCTAGCAGTCAGCTTGTCTTAGCAAATCAACGACTCTCGGCCCGACTGCTAGTTGATATTTACAACGGTTTGCAAAAGACCATTTGAAGTTCCTTACATTTTTTTGCACATTATATAACTGCAAACTTGAGAGTATTTTACTCAGATTTATTTATTTATTTTAATATTTCACAAAAAGAGATTTTTGTGAAATTTCTCGGACAATCTTTGCAAAAGAGCTCAAGCTCAGTCAGACTGGATGAGGAGGATCTGCTAAGATTAATTGTTAAGTCTTGTTGCATAATCTCATTTGGATGTAGCTCTGGACTTTGATTGCACGGTTCTTTTCCTTTCTGTTTTTTTTTACATGTTCTGTCCTTCAGTGCGGCTCTCAGAATTGTTATCTTTCTGACATGATGAGGCTCGACAAATTTACTTTCACAAGCAGAGCTTAACGGCTTTCTGTATTGTAAATGTGTAAATATACACAAACATGAGGAATTTGGTTGAGGAGAGCTCCGTGATTTGTTGTGATTACATTTTATAAAGAACTTAGTCTAGCTTCAACTACATTGCATTCTTGTGGCAGCCATATTGGATTTTTAGGTTGAAGACACGTGTCTAACCTTTCAGCAGTAATTTAGAGTTCAGGCAAATTTCTCCAACTTTGAATTTGGACATGGCAACATCAGTGAACAAACGGTGTGTAGCATCAGTTCCAGTGCTCTAGACTGTGTTTTCCCTTTCCTTCTGCTGCAGTCCTCCGCGGTTCACACATTTATCCGTGCAGGATCCTTCCACTGCTGTAAAGACCTGCCCGTTGGAGGCTAACCAGACATTTTTAACTCTTTTTAGATTTTCCCAATTCAGGTTGGTGCTCTCAGAGGGAGCTGGCAACAGGAATACATCAGTCACACAGGTTGGATTTGCATCCACAGTTTGTCCTACCAACAGCTCCGGGCGTTCATTTTGATCCAGTCATTACGTCTCGCATCTGTATTTAGAAAACACAGCAGAGCTCCATTGATCCGTGAAGGAAATTAGGCTGGGTTTCGCAAGCTGCCGTCGGTAAAGGATATTAGAGACTGTGAGGGGGAAACAGAACACCAGGAACAGAAAGCTAATGAGGAAAATAGCTGCAGCAGTGATATTGGCAAAGCAGTTTGCTTATGAATACATCTTCCATGTCAGTCCAGAGAGGAGTAAGAGCAACACAATCGCAGCGTTTTCTACAGTAGAACGTGGAACAGAAGCAACAAGCAGGATCTAAAGCTGGAGCTGCTAATAGTGGGGACGTACTTCCTCTGTCAGGAGGACGACAGCCCATCAGGTGGCTCACACACACTAACACACACACATGTTTGCTTGACTATCTTTGTGGGGACTTTCCATTGACTTCTATTCATTTCTACAACCTAAACCTTACCTTTATCCTTTTCCTAACCCTAACCATCACATACCTAACCCTAACCCTAACCAAAACTCAATTCACACCTTAGTCCTAACTCTGACCCCTGACCCTAAAACAGGGTTTCTCCATGTGGGGACCAGGCTTAGGTCCCCACATGGCTACCATTGGTCCCCACATGGTAGNACACACACACACACACACACACACACACACACACACACACACACACACACACACACACACACACACACACACACACTACCACACTGACTGACAGCACAGCTCAGCTGAGCTGCTAACGTTGTAATCATTCAATTAACTGCAAATCAATAACAGCCTTATGGATGAGGAGTTTCAGGATTGCTCTGTCGCTCACACAGCTCTCTGACTGCACACTCTCTGCCGTCAGCCTCCCGCCACGACCGCAGACGAGGCATCCCAGCCGAAGTTTTGTCTGCGAGACAGGCTTTAAGTTTTCCCAACTCGTTCATGTTGGACAGGATCGTGACCTAAATGCTAAATGTGTCGCTCCAGCCCACGCGGTAATCTTGCAGCGTACGTTCAATGACCTCAACCTCCACACTGTTTTAGCTCCTCAATGGATGCGTGACATCAGCCAAAAAAAAAACCCTCCCAAACATCCATCTCTCCTGTCACCCTCCAAATTAACATGGAAATTGCTGCTTTGCATTCTGGGATAAGGGAAACAGAGACTTAAACACCTTCTTTTCACCCCTCGCCTCTGCTCGCTCTCGGGGGCCTGGGGCCCCCTTTTCCTCTCGACCCGGTGGGCGTTCCAGCCATGACACCTGCCCAGTGAATGAGTGAGGTGATTAATGGCTTAAGGGAGGAATGAAGAGAGAACTGGAGGATGGAGGGACATGGGACGGATAAAACGTGCTGGCTGCTGAAGGTCAGCAACGTAAATCTTGTCATCGCCAAACTGTGTGAAAGACCTACATGTGAAAATATACTGTATTTTCACATGTAGAGAGATGCTACTGATTATATGAACTGGTATGAGTGTTAACACATTTGGCTCTTTTGTGTGAAGCATTTTACTTGCCGCATGCACATGCATTATTTACTAAAACGACATTTTTCACTTCTGAAAACCCCTGGTCTTAGTAAAAGAGTTGAACGTAGCTGAAAATTGTTCAGATCAAAGCATGTACATGTACCTAAATCCAACTGAGAATCTGTGGAAAACAATTTTAATATGTTTTTGCAGAATCCGCCCATCCAATGTGACTGAGCTTAACTAATTTGGGCAGGAATGTAAGTCTCTAGAAGCTGGTAGAGAGGCAGCCCAGAAAAAGGTGATTCAGTGAAGCACTAACTCAGGTGGGCTGAGCATACAAATGCATGCCACACTTTTCAGATCTTTATTTTTACAATTATGCGCTAATATATATTGGTCTACCACATAAAATCACAATAACATTCTTGTAATGCAATGTTAAAGTTCTTAATTTTGTCAAATTACAGCAGCGCTCTGGTAATTATTATACACACTGGCTGCTGTATTCACTCAGAGGGACTGACAAAGCAAATGCGCGCCGCACTTTTCAGACATTTATCCCTCATCGGTTCAGCTTCAGCCTGGCGGCGACACCGTGAAGGAGTTTTACAAGATGCTGCCTGTTGATCACTCGATCACAGAGCTCTAACCGAACGACCAGACCAGTGGTGGTTTGCGCGTGTAGCCGAGTGTGTGCGCTAAGCTATTGAGTGTGAGCATGTTGAGGCGCAGCGAGCATCACAGAGCTCCCCGTGGGGGGTAACTCCATGCCTCGTTGGAGGTGAAGGGAGAACGCGGTTCCCTCTCAGAGCAGAACGTTCCACCAATTTCATGCTCCTCAGTGTGTGCAGCTCTCATCCGCATGCAATGCAGCGTAGAGTCAGATTGAGGCAGTGTGAGTGTGTGTGTGTGTGTGTGTAATGAGCAAGCAGAACTTCAACAGTATCATAGTTGTGTTGTCTTTTTTAGACTCGTCCTTTAGATCTCGCCGCTGCTGGAAGCTGCAAAGCACTTAGTTTGTAAACGGAGTTGATGAAGCAGCTTAAAGCTGCTGCTTAGCAGTGAGCAGCAGAACAGGCAGCAGCGTTCGGCCTTCCTCCCTCAGTGATCGGGTCGGTCTGTAGTTCAGCTGGATTGAGATGGGCTACAGAGGGCAGTATTATGTAAAACTGACTTTTTGGAGTCTTGAGAAAGACGGAAGCAATTTCAAGGAGTTAAAATTGTAATTGCTTCAATTCGAAATTGGTGAATATAAAATGCATTTTATGTTAGCATTTTTATAATAGGCCACATATTTTATTTGATTGTGCTATAAAATCCCACTATATGCCAGGAAAAGTATATAACACTGCCCTTTTAAGAGAATGCTGCTGTTTGGGATTCGTGATTGTTTGGGTTGCAGAGCCTCGGCTCTCCGTTCTTTCTGTTTGCTGGTGGGACTACAGCAGAAGCTATTCAATTCAGTTTATTTACGTAGCGTCAATTGTCAACAAATATTGGCTTGAGGCGCTTTACAAAACAAGGTGTGTGTTTGACAGGTGGGGGCCTATAAACTCTACGGTTCTGTCTTCAAATCAGAGCCGTTCCAGAAGCATGCAAATACTAAAGTTTTCTACCTTTGTGTGTAAAATAAATAAATTGATCAACTGTGTCAAAATTCTAAGTCTTTTAGGTGGCTGACCTCATTTTTATTAATGATTTGAACGTAAATCTAGAAACTTGGAGATTGGTTTGGGTTACTGCAGCAGCAATAACTAACTTTTAAAAACACTATCCGACAGCGGTCACCTTCCTCCATCTTCCTGCTGTCTCACCTGAAATGAAGCTCTTTGCCCGTTAATAATCCGGTCACAGCCCAGCCATCTGGTCCGGCGATGTGGTCCACCAGTTTACCTGAAGGACGACACAGATGTTTTGAGGCGTACCAGAGTTTGGTTGCTAGCTAAATGAAACAAGCTCAACTTCAATTCAACAAACTGAATCCTGAATGCAGCCCAATGCAGTCGGATGGCTGGAAGGTTTTATCTATGAGATGCTTCATTGTTAGCACATGTGGTAGCTTATGCTGTGTCTGCTAGATCACAATGGTTTTCAACACCTTCGTCAGCAATGAAACACCTTAAACATGAATTTGTCTCTGCTTGTAGTATTGCTCAACATTTGGTGGCAGACTGAATGGTTTTGTTCATTTCCAAACTCTGTACAGGCAGACTGCAAACGTTATCGATCACAACTCCTCCGTCTGTTCTCTGACTGGCCTGGAGGGAATTCAACCAGAGAAATTGAGCTCAATGGGAGAAATACTAAATGGGGCACTGATGGGGAAATGAGAATTTAGCAGAATTGGGTAGGAAAGCAATCAGACAACTGGATGGAGGATGCATCTGAGAGAATAGCATTCCTTGTACTGTCCATCCATGATTCCTGCCGAATATCAGTCCTTCTTTGATGATGTTCTTAGACAGAGGTGACCCCGTTTGGTTCTCCAGGTGTTGTCTAGATGTCTTCTCTTCACAGTGCAGACGTCCTCACACCCACCCAGTGGTCTGTCCTCAGTAGGAGACAGTCTTGAGTCTTGATGGACTTCCTAAGTTTTTTTTCGTCGCTGCTGAACGTCTCTTCTTGATGATATTGTGATTTTAGCTGAACTCTTTGGTACGTACAGCTAAAAAGAAGAACGTGGGCTCAAAACTTGATCAGCAAATGTAATTTTATTGTACATTTACAAAACAACAAGAGTACAAAAAGTCAGCCCACAGACATTTTTTTGTTTGTTTCAGAAGGAGAATAAGAAAATTTCTTTTCAGAACTGCAGCAAACGGTCTCTCAGATGTATAAAGGGGGAAGGGTTGAGTTGGGGGAGGTCGAACAAGAGGGGGTACAATCAAACTTTCATAAAGCCTGTCAGTCAGCCAGCGCAGTGCTGCAGAAAAACCAAAGGAATCATAGAGAAGTATGACATTCGTAATGGACACCTAGGATGCAGGGATCCCGGCAGGAAGGCGCTCGGGGCAACAGGCGTCCCACCGGGTTGTTTTTGGCTTTTCCAACTTCTCTCCTCAACCAGCAAACACACTTTGTGCTTCTTATTTTCTGTTGTTTTGCCATGACAACAAGAGTGCAACAGTAGTTAATGCTTTTCCCTAAAAGTTTACATATTGACAAAAAAACAAAAAGTTGGCACATTCAAGAAGACGTTTTCCATAATAACAGACTATTTTTTTTTTAATTCTTCGACTTTTTTTGTTGTTTTTGTTTTGTTTGATCATCATAAATACAATATACGTCTCTCTCCCTGTATCCAGAGCTCACAAAAGAACATTACAGACAGGTATTTACAAAATAAGGAAAACGGAGTGAACTCAAACTCATAAATAATTATAGTAATACCAAAAGTCCGTTTTTACTTATTTCACAGCAACAAGTGTAGCTTGATGAGAACTGGTAGCGTCTCCTCGTCTTTAGTTCCGGTGTGTCGGTGGTGAAAAGATGGGGAGGGGCTGATGGAGGCATCGCAGGTTTCCTGACAGCTTCATTGAGCTCCTTATCTCATTTCCTAAAAGCAATCAAAAATAAAATGTTTATTATTGTTATCATTTTTACGGGCAATGTAAAGCTTCAACCCTTCATTTTAATTAGCCAAAAAATACCTAAAAAGTCACTTGGTCTGAAGGCATGACAACATCTGATGGCATTATTATCAAAAACAATAAAACTTTATGTCTTAGCATTAATTTGATTCATGCTGCTGTTCGGTTGGCTACAAGAAGGCTTTGATAACGATAAAGACAAATTTCACAGTTTGGAATTATTTTCAGTCCACTTGTCACTTTCACTGTAATGTTTTTTTCTATAAAGAATCGAGCAACAGAAATTGATATTCTCTGCAAAAAATAATTGAAATCTACTCCTATTATTTTATTTGTTCTACTATTTTTGTAATCAGCTGCATTGACAGTGAAATGACTTAAAATGTTTGAACTAAAACCTTAAAAAAAGAGTTTATGTTTTTTAAAAAAAATAAAGCTAATCTAAATTTAAAAGCAGATTTACTGGAATATTTAACAGGTTGTCACAACTTTGACTGGACTTTCTATTACTTATAAAAGAGGCTCCCAACCTGAAAACCCTGAGGCTTTATTTGGATTACAGACTCGTTCATTTCAGCCCATGAAGTGTTGAATTATCACTAAATTGTTCATAATCCAGTATATAAATCAGTTTCTTTTAGAATGCATTAGCATTGACAGGGTAGTTCTCTCACAGCAGGTGAACCAATCTGACTCAGACTCTGAAACGCGGCAGTCACCAGGTACGGTGCTGAGGGCTCCGCATCGGCACTTAGGAGCCAGCGACTGGCTCATCATTTGTTTTCTTTCACTTCATGCAAAGATTTGGGGGATCTTTTCAAAATGCTCCCTGACATTCAAATGAAGAAGAAAAATGTAATGTTTCAAGTAAATTTCGAGGTCTGAGTGGTTTCTTCCTGCCTATCTTAAAAGGTCATTAGTTTTAAACACGTATACATTAAAGAATTTATTCTTCTTGGTTTTGTTTTCATTTAAAAAAAAATCTTAAAATTGGATATTTTTTGGTACTTGACAAAATTAACAAACAGTTATCAGAGGGGCGTCTAATTCTGCCATTTAAATTCAGAATTTAAATGTCAGAATGGATGATTTTGACATTTAAATTCTGATCTTAGATTTCAGACTTGTGACTCTTTAGAAGAATATTTGTTCCTATGTCTGGATTCAGAAATTACTTATGCATTCATTTGGAAATTTGTGCTACCAGAAAGAAATGTGAGGAAAAATGTGTGAGAGGCAACAATCTGGAGACCTAACAGACCGGCACCAACCCAATCTGAACCCGCTGGACGTCTAACAGCCGTCCGGCTTTATCACAACTGCCTGTTGTGATACATTTTGTTGTGTAAAGTTTAAAGTTAGCGTTTATTCATCTCTTATGATAAAAGCTTAATTTTAGTTAGCATGCTAATGTTAGTATATTTCTTAAAGTAATCTGTCAAAAATTCTAAAAGCGATTTATTTTGAAATTAAAGGGTTTCCATTGCTGCATTCTGGGGTACATTTAGTGGAAAATACGTGTTTTTCGAATTTATAAGATTGTCTGTGCTTTGAAATAATTATTGGCACTTATAATGTTAAAAAATGGGGACGAAATGCAAGTTCTTCAACTGAAAGTCAGGAACTGGTGAAAATACCACATTATTCCTTTGAACATTTTAATGGAAAATGTTCCATCTTCCCCGGGTATACTGGTCCTAGACAGACCTTAAGGGTCAAAGGGCATAAGAAAGCAGAGACCCCCCTCACGGGGAAGAAGGAGCCTAATCCAGGCTTCCTGCACAAACATCCCAAACTTTACAGCGGGGCAGGAACATGCTTTCATGTCCATGGGAGGGTGTAAAAAGCCCAGAGAGGGTCATCCGGGAGCCTCTGGGGGGTCAGTGGGGGTGGTCCCTGCTGCTCTGTAGAGGGGCAGAAGAGGTTACAGGGTAACTCTGCATGTGTGGTCATGGTTGCCACTTTTACAGGTCAGATTAGTCTGTTCAGCTGACCTCTGGCAGACTAAACTGTCAGGGGTCAGGTTTTTCCTCCCACGCTAAAATGTGCTGACACCTCAGGTTACAGATTTACAAAGAACAAATAAAGCACAATGATGCAGCATGGAATAGGGACTGCTAGAAAAATAAAACTATGAAAAGTAATTTTAGACCTTTTCTATTTAAAGGGGCAAAAAATAAATAATAAAATAAAGAAAAAATAGTAAATGTTCATTTTTTAATTTGCATTTCTGTTTTTTTTTCTCTCTTTGTTCCTATTCTTGACTGAAGACGTAGCAATTGAATTTCGGAGATGATTCCGCCTTGTAATATTGTGGATTAAGCTGCAGTCAGACCAGCTTTCACCGTCTACCTACTGTCATGTCAGACATTGTAAGTGTTGCCTGAGCAGCTCAGAGTCCCTGCGGAGCTTTCCGTTCCACCGGCGCAGCTTCCTCCGCCATAAAAGACACCGTCTCGTCACCAGAGAGCCTGCAGGGGGGGCATTTGAAGGAGCGCTCCCACAGAGAAGTGTGCCCTCTGAAGAGCTCTCCAAATGGAGTGGTGGGCGTGTACACTTAATCGTTTCCTACTGTAAAGCTTAGTGAGTAGAAAGTAATGCTAGATCTGCATCCCTGTGTGTGTGTGTGTGTGTACGAGCGTAATGCTGAACTGTGGCGGGAGTAGTTTTTATTTCTCATTGTGTTTACTTTTGTGTTGTTTACAAGTCGATCAGAGGTCTGATGTAGCTCAAAGACCAAACTGTTTTCTACCTCGTTGTGTTTCCTGGCTGAGCTGAGCCCCCGAGAGCCGGTGGAGCCTCTGGAGGAGGAGCTGCCCGTGGTCGAGCAGTTACTGGTTACCTGACTCCTGGAGAGGTAGCCGCTCTTACCGCTGTACACCACCACTTCCTCATCTGACGGGGCAAAAGCAAAGAGGAGACACAGAAACAGAATGAAGGCTGCTAGTGGAAGATGCTTATAAAAAGAAAAAGCGGAAAAGGTAATTTATTCTGACGTTGTTTCAGCAGTGCTGAGCACAGTTCCGCTAAAGCGCTAATAGCAGAGCTAATTTTTCATGTAGCGCCTTTTGCTAATATTTTGGCATGCTTAGATTCCCCAGAGTTCATTTTTCCAGAAAACATTCTTGGCTGTTTTGTAAACAACCATTTCATTTTGAAGTGGCTGAAAACGGTTGGTGCAGTTCCGTTTCCTTCCTTTGTGTTCTTCAGCTGTGACTCTGTACTAACTTCTATGAAAGACCTAGAGGCTATAAGGTGAAAGGTGTGTTCAAAAGAATACATTTCTTCCTGCTGAAGGGAACTTATTATGTTGGAACACATTTTGTGTCACTGACACATTTGGAGTATCAATATGGTTGGAATTGGTGCTTTAGAGCTTCAGCGTCCACTAAATACTTTATATTTGTAGCTCTTTAGAGCTAGCATAGCTAATGTTTATGATTAGAGTTCAATGATTAGCACAGCTAACATTTTAGCTAGCGGTGCCCACCGCTGTGTTTTAGTAACACATTTTAAGCGTAATGATATCTGACTAGCTACCACTTTACCAGCTAGCTCATTCTAGCCAATGATTGAACACCTACATACAGTATTTCAGATAATCAATACTAACGCTGCAGGGGCAATGTATGGATCACTGAACGTGTTTTTTTTCTTCATTATTTTCAGCCAACATTTTGCAATATCGCTCCCAAAGAGTCATTAAAAAAGAATGACACAACAAAGTTGGTCTCACTTTCCTCCCATGTGGAGGACAAACACTGCAGTGCAGCAGCAGAGCCTGACCCAGCGCTATCTGCTAGGGCCTTGTTCACCACATGGAACCACTGGAGACTGGTTCTGTCTGGAAGCGGGTCCCTCTAACCGTACGTGGAGCGACGAGCCGCAAACGCGTCTCCTTACTGTCTGCATGTTTCTGTCCCGAGCCTTTCCGCTGGTGGCTGTCGCTGCTGTACTCGCTCCTCTCCAGGGAGGACAAGGCGCTGTTGGCCAAGCTGCTGGTCTCCACACACCCCTGGGGGGCCTGAAGCCTGCCCTCCTCTGGGGGGGGCTCTGGGGGTGGGGGGAGGTCTGAACAACACAAATGAGGAATATAAAATAAGGAATATAAAAAAAATAAATAAAAAAAAAAACCCACTTAAGCCGTAATAAATAATTTCCTTCTAGTTTACAAAGGCTGTTAGGCTAATTATAGTGTCTGTTGTGTAACAGCTGTATTTGCTTTCAAAAGAATACTTGGCTGCAGTTCATTTAATTGCCTCACATTTAGAGCGAGAACATGTCAGAGCGCTTACGGCTCCGTTCTCATTTAGAAAATGAGTGAATTTAAAGGAGCAAAAACATTCTGCTTGTTAAAACAAAGAGTTCTGATTGTGACTCACAGGGAGCCGGCCGCATGTTTAGTGTTCAGAATATGGCCGCTCCATCCTCTGCTGTTTCTCTCATCATCATCATCATAATCATCATCAGAAATGTTTGAGTATTACACATAGATCAACAAATAGATTCTACACGTTTGAAATCTATAAGTGGGAGCGATCAAACCTCTCACCCTGTGGTTTTCAGTAATACAGCATTTCCTTCGCAAACACTTCCTGAGTGTGAGAACATGTGAGTAGAGAGCAGCGGGTTCTGAGTGTTTCTCACCTCCTTGAATATCTCTTCTGTACGCTGAGGTCTTGGACGCCTTTTTCTTCACTCTGGACTTTTGGCTAGGAGGAGTGCAGGTTTCTGCTGGGGAGGAGCGGCTGTGCACTGCGGCGGAAAGACGACGTTCAGACAGAAACAGAAGGACGCAAATAGAAGCCGCCGAATGTTTGAGTGTCGACAGCTACGGGCCTGCAGCGCGTGAACGCGGCGGCGGCTTTACCAGGCGTGGTTGCGCCATCTTCATTCGCTGTCGGCGCCTGGCCGTGAAGGCAGCAGTGGGCGGGACTTTGGAACTGCAGCGTGCCAGGCTCTGTTGAGCCGGGAAGCTGTTGGCCGCAGAGGCTGGGGTTGGACTGGGTGAGTGGCGGGCTCGGTGCCTGGGGAACTGGAACTGGACCGCAGGGTAACCTTCTGCTATGGGAAGGAAGGGCAACGTGTCACCGACTGAGGCTGAGCTGTTAGGAAGCTTGGTGTGCAATACAAGAATGTGTTTAGTTTAGAATCTGTAGATTTATTGTCTGGTTTCTCCCATAACGACTGTAAATCTGTCCTGCATAGCGTTAATACTGTCACTATGGTTTAAGAAATGTAAAAAATGTATCTTAAGAGTGTCACTTCCCTGCTTGGAAAACCAGAACATACATTTGGCATCCTATTGGCTGGCACTTAGCGTAGCAGCTGAGCAATATTCACTGTCCTTGGCACTGATTGGCTGTTCCCCCAGTGCGAAGATAAGGAAGACCGTGGATGTTAGCTTTTGTGTCAGCACTAATGTAGTTGTCACTGCATATTAATGCATATTTGATGTTAAAACTACTGAGATTGTCAAAGTCTCAAGATTTAAGTTCCTGGAAGAAATGTCACAAGTTAGGCATATGAGCTATACATCAATTTTCTTGTATTGATTACATTGAAATATTGATAATTTTGATAACCCTGATGTTGACAAATACTGTATACATCAAACTCGAAATAACTTCACTGCCTTTTCATCGTCTATGATTAAATATTTGTCTTTCTTAAAGTACACTTAATCCATTTTTTTTGTTTACAATTTTTCACACTGCTCCAACTTTCCCCTCCTCTAAGACTTACGGAACGACTTTCCGCTTCTGTTTTCTTTACTTTGTTTATATTTGACTTCAAAAACCTGAGATAATGTGAAAAACACCAAAGCTGAAGAGTCAACATTTGTTTCTATTTTCCCAACGATAAATCTACTTCTTTATCAGCGCTTCCACTGTTTTGTTATGAATTTGGCAACTTTCCCCCGAAACAGAATAGTCAACACTACGTTAAATCCTCCGGTATAAACTGAGCTAGATTTTGTTCAGAAAAGTCTCACTGAAATCCAAGCAGACACAAGCAAACAACATAATCTTGTAGTGCATCTAACAACAGCGTGTTTGTGAAATAAAACTGTTATTTCTTTTAGTTTGTCAAAAGTTGACCTGATTCAAGGCAGAGAAAGCATCAAACATGTATTTACCTTCACTTAACCTGCTGAATTTACACAAAACGTACCAAAATATTGTTGAAAGTAGTTTCTGTAACACCCTAAAATACTTCAAACAAAAAATTTTACTATAGAATATCCAGTCAAAACTTTCTATGCATTTCTTACAAAATTGGTCCCTTTTTGCACAGCGGTGTTTTTACATTTCAAATATGTATTTTGCTATGAGGTAAAAATGTTCCTTTTCTGTCCTCTTGGTACCAGGTCAATTTGTGGCAGAAAGTCATGGTTTCAATTTTGAGGTGAGGAAAATTGTGACGAACTTTAAGCAAAAAAATAATAAAAAAATCCAACTGCTCCTGCAGCTGAGGAGCCATGTTTGCTCTGGCTTATAATTATTGATATTTGCTTTGCGAATCCGACGTTGAGATGAGTTTCAGCTCAGTGATGCACATAATGCATTGGTGCAAGCTGATCTAACATCAAGTTTGCTCAAGTGGGCATCTAAAAACAACTAATATGTTGCTATGATGCGTTGGTGTACTTCATTAAATGGGATTTATTGTGTATCTTCCAGGCACATGATGACATTTTGCAGCACAGTCAAGTGACCTCATTACCTTCAGTTGTTGTGAAACTGCAGCTCCAAGGTGGAGTTTAAGGTAAATACTGCATGGGTTAGCGCTTAGGCACCTCTGAATGGTTGCCATGGGAGATTCAAGCATCCTTCAAACATGCATGAGTCGAAGCAACACTCCAGGTTATGTCTTTGATGGTGGAATAGTCTTATGATTTGATACAAAGGTTAAAAAAAGAGAAAAATGTATTGAGCTATGTGTGTGGGGGTGTTCCCATTTAAAAACACATTATGACTTTTCTCCGAAACATTAAGCCTGGTTCGCGTACCGTGCCAGCTGCTGGTCGGCGGAGGCTCTGGCTTCCTCGTGGGGCGAAGGGGTCAGGGTGGCGGTGGACTGGTGGCTGTAGGAGGTGGCCGGAGAGGACGTGACGTTCCTCTGGGGGGGAGCGGGGCCGTCCTCGCAGCCTTCCATCAGGTACGTCCTCTCAGGAAGGGGCGGACACCACTCCTCCTCGTCCGACCTGCGGGTCAAACAAACGCTTTCGTACGGCGCGCTGCAGCTCCGGACGGCTCTTCCGTGTTGTCGGAATACATTGATACAGAGTCGCTTGTTTGCTCTTCGGTTCCTTCAGATTCAGCAAGCCGTGAGGCTACTTAAAGATTAATGATGTTCTTTCAGGCTCGACTCGAGTTAGCCATTGGCAAAACTGCAGGGGGCTAAGCTTCGTCTAGGGTGGCACTGCTGCTCAGCCAGTGATAAGAAAGATGCTTTGCTTTGAGGTTAAAGAGAGCCAGTGCTAAGGAGGAAAAACAGCTAAATGACTTAGGCGATTGGCCGAGGCTGAGATAATCGGGTTGTTAAAGCCAGAGGCAAAAAAAACCCAACGCTGGGTTCAATACTCCGTGTGCCTGGCAGAGCCGAGGCTGAATCTGAGCGATGGTCCAGCTGGGTAATTGGTAACCTGTTTGTCTGAGAAAATCAGAAGTCTGCCTCACCCCGCGTCCATGTCGTGGTGCTGGAGCTGGTCGTCTTGCTCACACTGGTCCAGCTCTCCGACTGGTGGAGGCGGAGGCAAGGCCTCCATCCACGTCAGAGACGGGGTCTTCACCGCCTTCCCCATCGCCTTCTGCTTGGGCTTACCTTCGCATCAAACGTGGAAAAGAAAATCTTTTGAAAACAAAAGCTCTGAGAAAATGAGTCAGCCCACCATGGGCAGATATTCCTATAGCAACAAACCTCCAGGATGTAAATGTGTGGGCAGCAACAGGTAGTTATTTTAGTTCACTTCAGGGCTGCGACTAAGGATTTACCTTAGTAATTGATTATCCAAACGATTATTCTGGGTAAAATAACTTTTGCCGCATTCTGCCGATTTTTCATTTCACCGCTATAGACTTTTTAAAAAATATTAGATATACAAATAAACAAGTAGTTCAATTCCTTTTTTTCCCAAAAAGAAAATAAACATTTTACTGCTGAAAATGCAATAAAATGAATAGAATATAAATGCAAATACATATATTTTCGTATGTAAAAAATGCTCTTTCAGCAAACAGCATTTTTTGAGTCTATATGCTCCAGTTAACAAATAACGGATTCCTCATTTAGTTAATTATTTCAATAATTGATTCATCACAAATGTATTTACACGTATTCAGTGTATTCAGTGTAATATGTATTTACAACATGTAACATACTAAAAACGTATTGAGAAAGTAATATGTCAGAACATACAACAACATATTACATTGGTAATTATATTTCCCTTTCGTAGCGGAAATGCATTTTATTTGGGTTTCTTCCTTTACATGTACACTTCCTCCATAACCCCAAGATGAAATCAAACGTGAACCTGCTCTCGTCTTACCAGCGCAGCGATCCGGCTGTGCGTACTGGGCAGGCTGGGCCGGGCCGGGCTGGGTGGCCCAGTGCCCTTCGTCCTGCTGCTCCCCGCTGAACGCTGCCCCCTGTGGCTGACTGGAGAAGGGCATGATGGAGGCCGTGGCGTAGGGGGTGGTGGAGACGTTCTGGCCGTAGGTGAAGCTGTGCAGGTCCTCGCTGGTGGCGTCGATGGTGCTGTAGATGGGACCCTCCGTGGAGCCGCCCATGCTGTACTTCTCCGTCTGATTCAGATAGTTGGAGATCCCGGCTTCTGCAACGAGGGTGGAGTTTGTTCTCAGCAAAGGTCGCCTGCCTCCCGGTGGGCGCCGGCTGGCTGGACGACGGCTCTCATACCGTTGTAGTATCTCTCGGCCGGGTCGTGGCTGGCCGTGCAGCAGTTGACGGCCTCCTTGCTGCTGTGGACCAGGTTGGTGGTGGGCCAGGAGTCTGCCAGCCACGGGTAGTTGCCCATGTTGCCCCCCAACACGCCAGGCCTGCAGAGACGTTACGGGTTCACTAGCAGAGCAGGGTGAACAGGCTAGCGGAGAGAAAACTATTCTGAGGGAAAGTTTTCAGACAGGAGGAGAACTGATCAAATGAGATTCTTCAAAAAGAGACAATTCGAGTTACCTTCCAGTGAGTCCTGATGCCTCAGCATGAGGGAACCCCACTGCAACAGACAGAGAGAAAATGAGGGTCAGTGGGAGCGGAGTGACCGATGCATCACACGCTCTCCTCAGAACACGATATAAAATATTGCACACATCCTCTACGCTGACTAGGGAGGGAGGAAGGAATTATTGAAAGAAAAGGCAGAAGGGCATAAGGAAGGAAAGAATGAAGCTGCTTCGAACGATACAGCTTCTATAACATAGAAATAAAATAGAAGTATTATTGATCTGTTGTTTTCTTTCATTTTCCATAACCTACCTGTAAAATCCACCCAGATTATCACAAAGTCCACTTCTTTTTTTCTTTTTTTTTTTTTTTACCTCAGTTGAATATCACTCTGACTCCTCAAAACCTAATCCCACTTCCTGTGCCTCTGGCAGCAATATGAAATCCTCTTCCACAGGTAATTCCTGTGGCTTCTCTCATAAAGCGCCCGCTCAGACAGACGGCAGACAGACAGACAGGAAGGCAGCAGACTCCCACACGGCGCCGGCCGTTCCTGACCTGCCGGTGTGTAGGCGAAGGACGCCGTGTAGTGGCTCAGCTCCTTCCTCTTCTTGCGGCGGCAGTAGATCCACAGGCTGAAGCCCATGAGGATGACCCAGCAGGCGCCGCCGATGCCCGCGATGAACGCCGGCTGCTTGACCACGTCGGTGATCTGCTCGGCCAGGCTCACGCTGCCCTCTTCGCTGCTCCCGCCGCCGCCTGATGCAGTCGGCTCTTCAGCTGGCAGCTCTGTGGGAACAAACACAGATGTGACAATGGCTGAGTAACATATTGTATGAGCTGGAGCTTTAAATAGAAGGTCAATAAAAGCCTTATGAACCACGCAGGGAGATTTAAACAGACTGAAATTGCTTGACCGTACCTTTCTAGTGATGTACAAAGCAAGCTTTTGGTACATCACTAACATATGATCACATAACCAGCTAAAATCACTCATTCATCTGATTCAAGCACTGTCTGTGACGACAAAAAAAAAAAAGCAATTGATGTGCTTAAAATGAAATGGTCTCGCAAAAACCTCTTCAGACCAGACGAGAGCTCAGAGTAAACAAACATGGCCGACTGGAAACAAGCACTGTCTCTGTTAAACAAAATATTGCCAAACAATACAAAGACATTTACAATGTCCACCAGACTTTCTGGTCCACAACAGCAGTTGCTATGTGCCTTGGATTTCAGGCTGTTGTTGGTCAGGACAATCCATGTTGAATATCCCCGAATTTAGATTGGAGCGGTCCCGATTTCCTTCAGAGTGGACCAGATCACTCTGACTGACCAGATCACTCTGAGTGACCAGGTCACTCTGAGTGACCAGATCACTCTGGACACTCATCATGGAGTCCTTACGATTGTCAGAAGGGGGAAACTGGGATAAAAATCGGAATAGCAGTCTTGCCGTGGGAACTAGGCGCAAGCCGTAAAACACTAAAGTCCCTTCCTTTGCAGTCCTTCCATCAGCTAATTATCCTCCTGCAGGAAGTGTTGAGGAAACTCACTGATGAGAACAGACACCGGATGGCTGCGAGTGCCGACGCCAGCGCCCGTCACCGCCGCCACCTCCACCTGGTAGAGCACGCCGGGAACGAGGCCCTTCAGCACCGTGGACTGCGAGGTCCCGTCCACCGTCCGGTTGATGTAGTAGCGCGTCTGGTTATCGCTGCCGCTGCCCACACACCAAACCTGTTGGGACACGCTGCTTTTTATGCTCATACTGAAACAGCTGGCGACTGATTTTAAACAGGCCTTTTTCGCTGTTTTTTTTGTTTTTTTTTCCTAAAATGGAGGAGATTTTACTGTGGAACTTGTTCAGACTGGACCTGGGTGGAGGACGTGTTTACCCGGTACTCCTGGATGATGCCGTTCTGCATGTCGCTGGGCGGAGGCTCCCAGGTGACGCTGATGCCGGAGCTGTTGCTGAGCTTCACCGTTGCCACTGTGACTCCTCTGGGCGGCGCGCTGGGGACTGTGAGAGGAGGCCGATGTTTTATCGCTTAATCAAAAGGAACGGACTACTTGTAAAGTCAGGCAGAGAAATACAGCAAGCTCCAAGTTTGTTTTGGCACACATAGGAGTCAGCCAGGTCGATCCGGAGTCTGCTGAATTTTGCACTGACCAATAAAAAGCCCCGGGCTGCATAAGTCAGTGAATGGGGGAAGAATTTAATGAAAATACGGATCAATATAAACAAACTCAAACTGCAGAATGAGATAACATGGAGATGTGAGAGACCCGTAAACCCCTGCAGCCTCCCAGAGTCCACTGCGCTGGTTGGCGAATGCAACAAATTACCTTCCTCTCGAGTTCGGATCAGCAGCGTTCGGCTGTCCTTGCCCTGGAACTCGTCGAAGTACGGACGGATCTTTATCTCGTACTCGGTTCCTTTGAGCAGGCCGGTGAGGACGGTGCTGCGCTCTGAGGGCGAGTTGATGTCCTGGAGGAGCCAGGTTCCCCCGCTGGGGCGGTAGAACAGGCGGTAGCCCTGGACGTACGGAGACTGGCGGTCCACCTACACGCCAACCACAGCTGGGTCAGCCACGGGCTTAACGGAGGAAGCAGAGCGCGGAAGCGACGGAGAAGAAGGGAACGGCGAGAGTCACTCACCGTCCAGGACACTCGGACGGAGGTCGTAGCGAGCATGACGGGGTCCTGCAGCTGGACAGCCACCTCTCCCAGCTCTCTCTGCACCTGCCGGTGGTCCACCCCTTGACCCGTGGGACTCACGTCCTGCGTCCTGACCGGCTCAGAGATGGGGCTGGGGTCGCTCAGGCCGTAGGCGTTGACCGCTCGGACGATGAACAGGTAGACGGTGTTGGGAAGAAGGCCTGTGATGGTGTGTGTTTCCATCTTCACCATGTCTGCTACCGTCTGCCATGTGCTGCCTGCTGACTGACTGTGTGGGGATCAAAGGGAAGTTAGAAGAGTTAACTTTACGAAGGAAGCATCACTTGATTCCCTGGGGCAATAAAAGCCATGAACTAGAGAGAAACGCCCACAGGCAAATGTAATATACATAAAAACAAAGGGAGGTTTTAATGTGACAGAGCAAAACAAAGCAGTACCACGTTGTGAAGTGGAGGGAAAATAAAACTGAAAAGTATTATTTTCGGTTGAGAATAAAGGGAGTGTGTGAACAGCAGTTCCCAAGTCTTGCCACACATCCTTAATGGAGTTTAGGTCTGGACTTTGACTGGGCCATTGTCACTCATCAATCGAGGCTCTCATCTAGGCCCATTTTCGACCCGAAATGCGCAGCCCTTTATGTTTACGTTCAGGAGTTTTCTTTTACAGTGATAATAATAACTAATAGCAATATTTCAGGACAGTCAAGGGGCCTTTTTGGATCTTTCTTCTAAGATAAACAATACGTCTGACCCAAATTTGACCTGATGCAACTTGCTGTGTCAGTGAGTACAGGATCCTTGCTTGTAGTAATGTAAGAATGTCGACGGGAAATGAGGGCTTGCTCTGGATTATGTGTCCCTCCCCCACTGGATTACACACCATGCTTCCTTTCTCCTGTACTCTGTGAATTTATTCCAACTGGGCTTTGAGGTGAAATCTAACAACTACTGAACATCAAGCAGGAAAATGACTCACGAGAACACGCTACACCTGCAGGAGGCCCTTTCAACTAGATTTTGTAAAACTCACATGAGGTCGGAGTAGAAATAGAGTCTCAACAGGGGAAAAAAAGAGGATAAAATATAATCTCGAAGATCAAAATTTAAGCAGCTCCCCATGGCACCTGAGGGAATGAAATTTTATTGCAAAAAAAAAAAAAACTGCTTCCTTCAATAGGTTTTCTAAAGAATCAGTTTGCATCATTCCCTGCCACGGAGGACATCTGCATCCGATTAATCTCAGCCAGAGTTCCCTCTGCATCGAGTTGGAAGGATTTATTTTCTCTTGAAGCGTCTGCCTGTGTGGTAGTCGCCCCCACCAATCTCACTGAGTTTAATATAGTTGTAATTTATCCAGGGTGGACAACATCTCAGGTGATCCTGAGTACTCAGCACTTCAAAAAACTAAAATTAACCCTTGGACTGGTGTAACGGGAAAAAACTGACATCAATATTTTTAATTGAGAAAACTGTTTTTGTCTCATTGCTTTGTGGCTAAAGATTATTAATCAAATGTGAGTGAGCTAAAGTTTTTTATACAACCTTTCTTTAAATCAAAGAATCACAGCTGGTATCAAGTTCCTTGGATTAGGTAGAAAAAGATGCCATTATCTCACTCCTTTAGTATTAGCTATTGATGTAAAGGAGTTTAACCATCCGTCAAAACAAAACCCTTTCAATTTCGACAACTGAATTGAACAGGAAATGCACATTTCCCCCCAAAATAACTCACCTGAAGGCCTCAATGATGTAGGAGGTGACAGCAGCTCCGCCCTCGTGAGCGTTGGGTTGCCAGGTCAGAGAGACGCTGTTCTTGGACACGTCTGTGACGATGGGCTTGTGCGGCGGACCGGGCAGCTGGAAGGGCTCGGTGGCCTGAGCGGCCGACGTATCAGCGCTCTCTGCGCGGCCAAGGGAAAGAGCCGACGTGGTTATGGCGGTCGCCGTCAGAGGGACATTTACATTGTGAGTGGCTCCACTTAAAAGCGTTACAGAATATTATTATGTTGTTTCTCTCTCTTCCTGTGCCAGTTGTGAAGTTTCCATGTCCTAATGGGTTACGTAGAAAGCCAGCTGACTGTTCTCTGAGCTCAAACCGTAGCCGCTAACCGCCTCACCAAAGTAGCCATTAGCATGTTTCCAGCCTGGTTACGGAATCCTGTCGGCATTATTCTTCACATTGCTGCACATTTACACACAGACTTGCTGGAAAATGTCCCCAAGGCTGCACGGGTTAATAACCAACAGCACACATGCTACAGCTCACCAAATCACTGTAGCACTGTAGTAAGTTTGCCTCTTCATAAGGAGTTTTCATTTTTTTCTTTTAAATTCAGACAATCCAGAGTCAGAGACCGTGGAATACGCAATAGACTTTTATTTTTATTTTTACATATAAAAATCTATTCAATAAATTAGAATATTACTTAACAGCTCATTTATTTTAGGAGCTTTACCACTAAGAAAAAAACATAGACAGAATAACTACACTCAGATGAGTGGCTGAAAGTCCCCATTCTTGTTAACTATGGTGATTTTACAGCTAATGAAAACATGACATTTAAAATTGGAATATTACACTATAGTGTAATATTTATATATGTATAGTCTGGTAAAAGCAGACTCCTGGTTGTAAGCAGGGGCGGGCTATATAGGGGGGCTGGGGGGACAACAGCCCCCCCAGCCCCCCTTTCTAAACAACAATCCTCCTCTGTGCAGAGAGAAGCTGAAGGAGGCTGCTATTAATATTGAGTATTTGGAGGTGGACAATGCAGGCTGAACCGCTTTGTTAAACGCTTTGTTCAACAAAAAAAACTGCTTGTAAAAATTGAGGTCAATCGTGTCACAGTTCATCTCATGAAACTGTTCTATGAAACAGTTTCATGACGTTTCTGCTACGTTTAAACAGTTTCTGCTACCAACGTGCTTGTAGCACGTTGGTAGCAGAAGCTCATAAGTAGATCGTAAAGTTTCAAATTGTGACGTTGATGGTTGTGTTTATGCAATTTTTCCTTTAGTGTTGCTCACTTTGTTAATGACATGCCAGGACAGCAACAATATAAGACGCAATATATAACGGATCAAGCATCTCCAAAAAGCAAAAACTGGGCAAGGGATGTCAGAAAAAAATTGAGGGAAAAAAAAATCTTTATATGACTTGGAACAATGTTTCACCACAGTGCTAGGGTTGAATAACTTAACTATTTTATATAGATGTCCTATATAAAATATCCACAATGTAGGAAGCTCACACCTATTTGCTCATTTACACTCAGGTAGTGAATGTATTTTTTGGACAGGAAGTGAAGAACCACAGAAGAAACTTTATCCTGGTTTCATAAAAAAGACTCATTTTGTGTGCATTTTTATTATCATTCCAATTTTTTTTGTTCATTTACAGTTGTACAATACTCCTGTGTTTGCATACTGCCTCGGGGGAGCCGTCATTTGCATGTAATTAAATCACACAGAGACAATTTACCTTTGACTGTGAGCACGCCACTCCAACTCGTCTCTCCACTGGAGCTGGAAGCCAGGCAGGTGTAAACTCCAGAATCCGTTTCCTGGCAACCACCAAATTGTGCATCATTAGTTTAGTGTGCTTGTGTGTGTGTGAGAGAGAGAGTGTGATGGTGTGTTAATGCATCCATTACAAGTGATTGGGACTAAATGTCATATCTCTCAAACCAGAATGTTTGTGCTCAGAATACTGAGCAGCAGGAAGTTGGCTGGGATGAAAAGCCAACACAACAGAGAGCTGATAATAACTTCACCTCTGGATCCCTTTCACAGCTCGATTAAAAAAAAGGGGAAAAAAGCCTTTTTAATATTGTTTTCCAAAGCCGCCTGGCTGCCATTAATCCCAACATGTTTAATAAGTACACCTGAAATGGGACTTGAAGAGTCATTACCATGTTTCATGTTTCAGTTCCGGTTTTATTTGATAGAATTAGCTCAGTTGTGCAGGTGTGAAACACAAAGGTTGGATCCCCATTTTTGAATCAAAAAATAAGCCCAAAAAACATGTAGCGATGAGAAAAAGAGGAAGGATTTGGGCTGATGGAAGGACAGAAACAAAAAAGAAGAGTTTTTAAAAGGTTAGGCTTTAAACACGCAGCGTTGTGTAAAAGGATTCATACAAATTGAGCTTCTTTACTTTTTGTTACACGTTACGACCACAAACATGTTTTTATTGGGGTTTATTGTGATAGGCAAACACAAAGAAGTGCATTATACTGAGGTGAGAGGACAAGAATACATGTTTTACTTTTTTCTCTTTTTTAACATTTCCTGTGTATTTATATTTATGAGACTTTATATAATAATAACAGGGTTTATTTCAAATGTAATGAACATGGATATGGAACAGAAAGGAGAAAAAAGAGGGGGAAAGAATAATAAGAATAAAGGAGAGAAATAAAAATAAAGAAAATATTAAAAAAACACCCTGGAAGTCTGCTTCTATACCTGCAGGAAGAGAAAAAAACTAAACGAAACTGAGAAACCATACCAAAAAACATATCCATATATAAATAACAAATACAACATTACTAAATCACCAAAATGGCATTTTTTATATCTGAAAGAGAGAAGTGGATTTACATAAAACCCAAATAAACTATACCTGCAACAAAAATCACAACAAGTATTGTCACTTTTTAGACAGTAAGATGATTAAAGTGAAGACATCTTGCGAGTAAAACTTACAAACTGTTATATTATCTCTGAAATAAAAAAATCTGAAAGCAGTATTAAATGTTTTTAAATATTTTATCTGTATATTTGGAGAAAGACTTGAATGTAAAAAAAAAAAATAACAAAAAAACCCATTTCTCCTTATAATCAGTTACTTCTAACCATATTTGAATATTTCCCTACTGGGCATACCTAAATAAACAAGCTGTTTCAATTTATTGGTTCAACTTTGGAGATTTTGTCAATTGTAGTTATGTCAACGTTGCCGTAATTGAAATATTCTCAGCGGCCCTATTTGAAGTCAAAGCTGAAGTCAAGCTTGTGGCTTTTATGTTCCTCGTCTGATTCCTTCACACCAGAGGCGGAGAGCTGCAGGAAGGATCAAAGGACTGAATTTTAATGACCAGGGGGAGGTCTTGAGATTTCTGAGGCTACAGTCTTTTTCTGGTCGATGGCTACTTGGTATTCTGGACATGGTAGACGTAATTAAGAGGTGTGTGATGAATGTGCCGGGTCTATATGTGTGAATGTTGGCTATTAAATTTTTGGGGGGCCAAGCCAAAAGCTAGACGGGCTGTGAAATTGCTTGCAGCGCAGGGAATGTTTGGGGAAAACTCTTAGTGGGACAGAGAGGTAAGTGATGACTCACAATGTGCAGCACCTCTGACCGGCTTCCTGGAGCTTCACTGTGCTGTTTCAGGGGCCTTGTTCATTTATCCCCCTATCAACTATTTATCTGCAGCTTGGAGCTTAAAATTCAACCAAACAACGGCAAGCCGGCAAATGTTCTGAACAAATAACAGAGAGAGGCGGTAACAGAAACCTAAACTGCACACAATACAATCTGATGTAGCATCGATGTAGCATTTTTTGAATGAGTTTCACTTTCACTTGGATAAAAAAGCACATAAAAGATAAGGTGAACTAAATTACTGGAGTGTCAACAGGATGTGAGTAAAGAAGCAAGCAATATCCCTCACATTAATAAATTCCCATTCGTGTGTTTCCGTACAGAATTTGTCGACCAACTAAGCCGGGACACTAAAGACGTGTCATAACTCTACAACACCACTCATATGCATTAGTGATATGGACTTTCTATAGGTGCTATTCAAATTTTGCATAAGTAATTTGTTATTTGTGCGACGATACCACAAAGCGCGCAGGTTAGTTTAGTGGTATGCCATGCAGACTCTTTGTCTGTGCTGATGAATATTCATCTGCCTCAGCATGCTAAATGATCGGAGTATTTCCAGCTTATCACAGCTCAAACTACTTTCTGATTTAGATTAAAATTTCTGAATGTGACTTTAGTGTAAAAGCAAAACTTTGAATAGTCAGTATGACTGCAAGGTGGCTGCAAAGGCACGATAGATAGACAGGTACATAGATAGATGTAGCAGTTTTTTGGTACACTGACATATGGCAAGATAGAAGCGCTACAGGTCGAACTGAACAAATTGGGCAAAAGAATGTGAATGGAAAACAGTGTATACAACAAACTGCTTTAGAAAGGCACTGTTGCTTTAGGAAGAAAATCCATCCATTTCCTGCAGTCCTGTTCAGAGCTGCAGTGGTTGGGGCCTAACCCAGCGGTAAACGAGAAACAGCTGGAGGTGCACCAGCTCAGGACGTCCATAAACCAGGACTTACAAGATGCACCAACATCTCAGGGGTAATAAACTTAACTGTGGATGTTTTGGGGGCTGATGGAGGACCGAGGGGAAAGCCACACATGCACAAGGAGAACACAAACACTCGACTCAGAAAGCATGGGGCCTGGATTTTCAAGCAGGATGCTCTATTCGAAAAACAAGCGACGACCAATTAGTGTATTTTCCACCACATTTCTGACATGGTTCGGTGAGTTAAAGCATGTCCTTGATACTGAGATCTCCCACCATAACGCTGCAGCTCGTGTGGAGGGAGGAGGTGTTTTGGATGTGTTATTAAGCAGTGGCTTGTCGGCCCTGCAGATGCTTCCCAGCTGTCCAGAGCGCTTTCTGTTTAAATGGAAAGGCGGCCTCGTCGGGTTTCTGCTATTAGCTGTTACAGTCCCGTTTGTTCATCATTCCATAAAGCAGACCCACAAACACCATCGGCTTTCACTTACGGACTCGCAGGCCATTTTCCTCCCACTGCAAACCTTATACATTATGCACAATATGTGCCCAGCGCAGCCCATCATGACTAATGAGTCAGTGATCACAGCCCTCTCCTCTCCTGGATCTGTGGGCCAGCTCATCAGTAACAGTGACAGAGGAATTACTCAGGTCTAAGTGGCTTGTCAGGCTGTCCTGCAGAACCAGGGACAGGTTATTCCCACTCCCCACGCCCCCTCTACATGGCAGGTCCCTCGTTCTTCCTCCTCCAGAGGAGGAGGAGCTGATCTTGAGTTGACCTGGGAGGCAGCGGATGGTGCTCTGTTGCCTGAAATGGGAAAAAGCAGATCCCCAGATGGTAGTGTTTGATCGGTGGTGGGCTGGTGGGGGTAAGCTGCCAAGACACCTGACTGCGAATGAAGGCTGGCAGCCGCGGGAGCTGAATGAGACAGATTGTAGGAAAATGGGAAGAAGCAACAGGAAGACAGAAAGGGAGGGAGGAGAGCTGAACAGAGGTGGCCCACACTTGAGAACTGAGCATGCAAAAATGTTTCCATTTATGATTTTATTCACATTTGGTGGGGTGGGGAGAACGTTTAGGTCTTCTACCCTCACTGTCCGGCTGCTAGCGGCACACAGAGCCCTGATCATGATGTCAGCTCATCTTTTTTTGAGTGCAGAAGGAAAACCTGATTACGGTCAGCAACATACGTGAAGTGGGATTTAAAGACAACTTGTGAACACGATTTCCCACCATAACCCAATCACTCCCCATCTTAATCTATTTACTTGTCCCCCATGCAGAGCTTCTGGATCTCCGCAGGCTTTGTTTGTCTTCCACACCTTGCGTTACCTATCCTCATCCTGTTACCCCATGCCAGCATTAACCATTTAACAACAACGCACACACACGCATACACACAAACACTCCCAGTCTACCTTGGCAGCAGCGTGAGGGAGAGCAGAAGTGTGTGTCTGGCACAAGTCCCAGGGTAATGGCATCTAGTCTTTGCCAGGGTACAAGGAGCAAACGCACCATCTGTCCCACTGCAGGGGCCACGATCCAATCAACTTATTTATACCCACTATTTAAGGGGCAAATGTTCACTTGATTTCATGGTTGTCTTTAGGTTTGTATCGTATGCTTCTGTTGCTCTCCTTAGACTGTTGTCACAGGCATCACAGGCGCATTTGGTCCAAATAAGGTACATTTATATTGAATCACAGCTAATGCGGAGATATTTAATATGTCAGTGATTCTTGAAAATAGGAACAAAATGGGTTTTAATTTTCCAATAATTTTTTTTTGTTATTTTTCAAATTTATGTATACAAATATGTCAAATAATGTTTTGGAAATGTAAAGATGCTGATGTACAGGATCCCAGTTGCAATGTTTTTTTTTAAATTACATTTTTAATCGACCTGACCTAGAACATTGTCATCACCATCTGACAAAAATAAATAATTTTTTTTTTTAATGACCCTGTTAGTGATATTTTTACTCATTTTACAGACAAATGCTTCTCAAGAAACAAAATAAATATGATTTAAAACAAAAAACCATAAAAAGTCCATCTGAAGGAGTTGACACTGCATGATGGAGTTGACACAAAACTGAAGGTGGTGACAAACTAGTGAGTAGAATGAAAAACCTGATACATGTGAAGTAATGCAATTTATGTAAAATACATTGAAATGAATTAACGACACATTTAAGTGAGATTTGACAACAATTTCACTGAGAGTCAGAAAAACTGACGGAGTTGACATCTGACAGAGGTGAAAGAAGCCAAACTACCTCAATTTGTATGTTGTTATTCCTAAGGAGGCCATATTGTAGCTCATCAGGTCCATAGAAATCTTTACAATTTACCAAAATTAAGCTTTTATTTCACAAAATTTCATCAAAGTTTTGTAAATTGTCAGTTATGGTGTTGACACATCATGGTTGCGACAAAAAAACGTAGGAATAAAAAGAAAAAAAACTAGAGAACAACTTAAGCTAACCAGAGCTAACTAGCCCTCTTAGCAATGGAAGAAAAATGAAGTGGTCATGGGGTCCTCAGAAGTTCTGGTGCCCCCAATAATGCTTGATTTTTTTTACATTCTTTTCATTTCTGACGGTGTTGACAAAAACTAGGGACAAATTTCAATGGAGTTGGAAAATATTAAAAAATGATTTTTAATTCAATTTATTGATACCTTTATAATTATTTATATGACTATTTATACTTAGTTGTCATAATATATAATTTTAGTATTTTTTTAATTGTTTTAAATTATTATAATGTATTGAGTTCTACTCCTGGACAAAGGCTTTTACAGGCATCATCCACCGACTACAATGTTTGAAATAAAAAGAAATATTCAGCAAATACCTGGAAAATATACATTGTTCTGCTCACAAGACCAAGTGAGCAGAACGTGGAGTGTGTTCACACCAGCCCTGTTTGGTCCACTTTAATCAAACTCTGGTTCGTTTGGAGATTTAAAATCTCCTAGCTAGAGCTAGAGATATTATGATACTATGGAGTGTAATACCAGTAAATATTGTCTTGTAAAAGCAATGTTAATATCAGACAATAAATTCAGTCCAGATTTTCATATTGGTGCATCTGTAGCATTTTTAAATAAGCTGATAACACATTTTAGTTTATTATTATTATTATTATTATTATTATTATTATTATTATTATTGTTGTTGTTATTTCCAACTGTTGGAAGCCATTTGTAATTTTCAACATCATAATTATGCTTTATGTGTCCATCATACCAAATCTCAATAAAACACATTGGTGCATGTTGTGAGAAAAACAAAAAAAGTTCAGGAGGAATGAATAGTTGAGCATCAAAATATCAAACTCACTGGGGCGAATAATATAAAAGAATAAATGTAGTCTGCTAGTTTAATAGAGTAAATATTTGGTTCTAGACAAACTTGCTCAATCGTTCCTCCTTTGACATATTTCATGTTTGCTTGTGTAGGTTGTACATCCTCCAGGTCAACATGATAAATGAGAAATCCAGCTGACCTACGCCGGACACCGTCAATATGACTGCTGAACTTGACATTCTGTTTGGACTCAAATAACACGATCAGTGTCTGGAGTGAACTCGACAGTAGACGTTTTGTTCTTTTATCTGAAACTAAACCTTTTCTTTCTTTTTTTTTATCCCTCCTCCTGATCACACTGAATCAAATTCTACAGTTGAGCATCATTCCGAAAGGATTTTGGAAATGGAGCACTTCCAGAGAACTTCCTCTTCTCTCTATATGACGAGTGAGGTTAAAAAGAAAGCTTTCAAACTCCCCGCTACCTCCTGCCTGCTCCTGCACCTCCGTCTCCTAGACTCACTCAGTCACTCCTCGCTTGCACTGATGCATTGAGGATTTAATTACAAGTCTCAGAGATCGTTACTCATTGAGAACCCGCAATCAATTAATGCACGGGCCTCTTCCAAGCTCGTCAAGGCTGCAGTGACCTCAGGTGCTGCGTTGCACACAGGAGGGGATTCTGGGCAGAATGGATTTAATTAGCATGGAGTCAGATGGTGTTAACGACCGCTAATGGCCTCGCGCGCTCATTATCATGGTGATCGCACGCCGCCATTCTCCGCCTCCGCTCCACTTTTAAACACACACCGTGTGAACCAACCACAACGCTGCATAGGTCACAGTCTCTGGTTCCACCAGATAAAATATGTTCATGTTGTACAAAGTGCATTAAGTACATTATGCAGACCGTGTGCACGGGTTATTAGGTTTGGAGCGTAACAGGATAAGATAAAAAGTTGGAACTGGGCGGCAGAGTGGGCGTCTTGCTGTCTCACCTGGAGGCGGGTGATTTGAAAGGTGCCATTTTCCATCAGGCTGACTCGTCCGTCGTTTCCCAGAATCCTCTGGCCATCCTTCTCCCATTGAATGCTGGGGATGGGGTTGCCCATGACGTGGCAGTGCAGCTGAGTGGTGGAACCAGGAGCCAGAGTGTGATTGCCTGGCCCCTGTCGGATGATGGGAGGGACCCTGTCTGAGGGGGCTGAAGGGACAGGAGACAGCAAAACGATTTAAGAGTTAGACGAAATGTTAATGTCTAGTTTTCCTTATTGGATTATTAGCATCTATTTAAATTGTTGATTGGCATCGTTTTCGCTCCCCCTAGCTGACATCTTTTTCAGTGTGGTTGTCACATATTCTACAGTTTGAATGGACAATATCTCTCAACTTCCTTTTCCAGTTCTTTGAATGCACCAAAGAATCTACTGGTGAGCAGAATCGATGGATTTTAAGCCTGATTTTAATGCCTTTAAAGAGCTGAAAGAAGCTGTTTATAAGAAGAGCGCACCTTTTATTTCTCAATTGGGCTACAGGAGAGTGAGAGAAAGCAAAACCTTCAAAAGAAAGAAAGATGGCTGAATGAGAAACAGCGAAGTTTCCTTTGTCTATCCTTTTAGGTTATTTTAGTCTCTCAAGCAACATGTTGTATTTGTAAATTGTTGTCAGCCTTTCTCAGAGTAGAAGAACTTAAAATTATTAACACAAACTGCTACTTTTGTAATGCTACTCACAATAATATAAGATGATTCGGTAAAACCACCAACTCCACCATCATTTCATCCTTATTTTAAAACAGCAGATCCTGTTTTACAGGCAAAACTAATTTGCAGTGCTACACTCAAATATTATGAAACTGAAATCCTGAAACAGAAATTAGAATCAGCTGAAATCCATATCTGGCTTTGCTGAAAACCTTGCAGAAAAACAGATCTGAAATCAGTTTTTAATCAGTGGGTCTCCACTCGTTACTGACCAAAGACTAAAATCAAACCTTTCTTCTTTGGCTTCCACTTGTGTTCTGCCAAGTGACACGTAAAATGTTCAAACTGAAGAGCCTCTACTCTCAAAGGCTCTCAGGTCCAACCTCTCTGGTGTTTTGCTCCATTTTTAAAATGCAAATCAATGACATAGATTTTTTTTCTCCTTTTTTTATCAGGCAGGACGATGTTACTTTACCTCCTATGAGAGCAACAGATCCCTCCGCGCAATACAGAGCGATGAATATGTTATGAGTACAAATGTGGAACTTTGACATTTCAGTGGGTGAACAAACTGAAGTCATGATGCACAAACCCTACTGTATTTAACCTCTGCTGAATGCATGTAATAATCAATTTCTTAAATCTATAAATTATGATCAATCTTTAAAGAAATATGCCTCAAACCTTTTGGTAGTCTGTGTTTAGTTCTAGTGAACAGATCTGCTTGACATCACAGAAAACCAGATTGTGTTTTCAATGACACGATGCAAAGGTGAGGTACAGAACAAAACAAAACAGGTTGCAGTCGTTTTACTTTCAGAGTAATACCAGTGGATTTAAAATAAAACTGTACCTGCAAAGTAAACAAAACAGTTCATATGTTTTTGTCTTCCAGAGTCCCACCTATAGCTTAAGAATATAGTACACTTTTTTTTGGGTGATGCAAATGGGGGGTGATACACATGCCTTTCTAACGTAAAACTGCAGCTACTATCTGTGAAGATTGTAAATAGATTTCCTAAAGACGAAGCTGGTTGGATGCTTGAATAAGCTCTGGGATAAAAAGCTGGACTCATTCACCTGACTGACTGACTGACTGCAGTTTCCACCTAAAATCCCTTTTTTTGTCAAACATAAAAACTGAAGCAGGAGTGGAATGAATAAGCAGAGCCACACTGGGACCGACTCGGTAGCATAAATTCCCCAAATGTTGCAGGGCGAGTTAAAGACTGTGTCTAATGTGTTTTGCACGGAGGTAAGTCATGCTTTCATAGCCATTGACATTCAGTCACTGTGCAAAATTAGAGCACCTACTTCACACTGCATTTAACATTTGCTTAAAGACGTGGACCTCATTAGCATTCTATGCTGATTTGAGATCTGATATCATCAGCTAACTGGAGTTAAACTGAAAATGTGAAAAGTCAACAGAGAGGTTGGCGGGGGGGACGGAGCGGGGGGGACGGAGCTCCATCTGATTTACTGCAGATGGAGCTGAACAAAATCCCAGCTGATTGGGAGCGATGCAGAGAAGGAAGCATATGTTGCAGTCGAGTTATTTGCATAAAACTATCAGCAGTTGTCCCCTTTGATTACATCGGATTAGAGAAGAGTTGGGGAAGGAGGATGTTTTCAGTGGAGATGGATGTGAGAGTGTTTTTCAGAATTCTTGTGTAGCCCACAGGAAGCTAATTTGAATGTCGTAGTGTGTGTAAACTGAATTTGAAAAAAAAAAAAAGATAAAAAAGAGCAGAACACAAGCCTGCTGTGAAAAAAAAACAAGGAACAAGTCAAAACACAAGACCTACATTTGATATAAACGTAAAAATGTAACAAACTTCAGGATCTTAACGTGGCACCTGGTCAACACGAGTCACTCTGTGCTTAGACTCACCACTTTCCACCTCCAGCAGGGCTTTGGTCAGGATGCTGCCGGCCACGCTGATGGCCTGGCAGATGTAGTAGCCAGAGTCTTCCACTTGCACGTCAGCAATGGTGAGCTCGCCACTCAGAGACACAGAGAAACGACTGGACTGAGAAGGTTCCTGGATGGGGAACAGCAGGATCTGGAGCGGAAAAACAAACATGCACCGACAGGTCACAATGCAACAAGTTCAGACGCTGACCACAGAATCTCTGACCGGTGCCTATCGGCTGAATGAATGGTGTAATGTCAAACCACGATTTCTGGTCTGGGATTCAAATAACAACAGTGTTTCTCCTCTTGTTCTATTAGAGGCTAAAACGCCTCATCTTAAAATCATATTTACACAGGAAAATATCAATCTGGGTCTCCTTTCAGCTTTCTGTACAGTTTAGTTTTATCCCAATGCACAACACACACACTCCTCCACATCTTCTCTCCCACACAGACACACACACCCACACACACACACTATGTTGCACTTGAGGCATGGGCCTGCTACTGGCTGACAAGTATAGCAGAAATCTGCAAACCTATGCTTTTGAAACCACAACTATTTTTCCTTGTACCGTCTCTGTGACTAAAAGACCCTTTAGACCAGACTGAAATACCAGACAACTGAGGACATATCCAGTTTTAGAAATGTCACCAGCTACATTTCCACCGACCTAGAAAATTGGCAAATTGGAAGTAAGAAAATAAATTCGCCACATCATAAAATTCATTTTATGCTTGAACGATTTTGCGTTATGATAAAGTGGTTTTTGTTGGCAGTATTAAAATTAGTGTAATTTACAAAACTACAGTGGAAACATTTTTTATTGCAGCACACGGGTCATGTGATCAACAACCGGATGTTACTACTGGTGAAAAAGACAACAGGAAGTGGGAGGAGGATGATGCTGCAGAATGTCTTGTAATGAACAAACATGTCCATGTGTGATTTTAATTACGTTTCTTATTAATTGGAAACATCATAAGTCAAATTATGTTTTTTTTTCTACACAGACTGTCATTTGTAATGGAAACGCATGTCATGTACACCAGTTATTCCTGAATACTTTTACTGTGCCCTGGTGAAACAGTGAGAATGATGCTGGAAAGGAAAAAAAGAAAAAAAAAGTTCTTCTAGAACAACCAAACTTTTCTTGAATTAAATTCAGTTTAATCGAATTTAAGTAGAAGCTCAAGAAGACTAAAATGAAACTGAAAATTGCCTTAAAAACGCACATTATGCACATAGTTAAGTATAATTTTCTTCCCAACCAGATGTTTTTCAGATGTGCTAAGCTCAGTGTGGGTCACAGTAAAACATTATTTATCCTGGTCAGTAGATTCTGAGGTGAGCAGGCTGAGCCGCTGCAGGTCGTCCTCAACACGACGTGTGACGGCACTGAGACTCCAAAACCCTCTCTAACCTCGTTCCCAACATGCTTCCCACATTCTCTCTCTCTCTCTCTCTCTCTCTCTCTCTCAGTCTCTCCTCCTTATGTTTTCTCCTCTTTATCTCTCTCCTCCACACCTTCTCTCCCACACACATTTTTTTCAGGCCTCCTCCAATCTCGTCCGCCCTCCCCTATAATCTATACCTGGAAGCCACGTTGTGGGCACCCACGCACTCTCGCTCTCATCGTCTCTGAGCATTCCAACAGGCTGTAATGCTTATCACGCTCTCACCCATTCAAACACACACACACACACACACACACGCTTCTGAAGACGTGCAGGCCTGTGCAGACTCACGCTTTGGTGAATAATGCACCGGGCGGATGATGAGAAGGTGAAGAGCGTATGGTGTGTGTGAGTTAGAGTGGCTCTAATCTGCAGCAGGTAGCTACAGACGACGAGAGGCAGAGAAGAACCGAAGTGTGTCAAGAGGTGTGGGTTTCTGAAAGAACTTCCTACAAAAGGAGTTTAACTAAACGCACGTCCACCTCACTGATTTTTATATATTTTCTAAAATCCGTTTTTCTTTGTTTTGGTCACACTCGAATGTTTGAAATCATCAAATCATTTTCAAGTCAGACAAATATAAATTCAGGTTAAGAAAACTGCAGCTTTCAAATGATGATAATATTGATGTATGAAGAACGCGAAAAGCTGTCTATCGACAAAATAAGCAACGTTTCCAGTTCAAATGTCTTCATTGATGCCAGATCACTGAAAAAAGTAGAGATATGAGCTCAACAACAGTTTTTAATCTTTTAAAAGTGTATATATATGTATAACATTAATATCCATCCAAGATGTCTTTATCCTTGCTTGGGATTTGAAAACAGGACATTGTTGCTGCAGGATAACCAACTCTGCCACCATACAGCCTTTGATGGATTAAGCGTTCAGTTTTTTTCTAGCTTTAATCTTCCGCTGAGGATTGCCACGCCCCGAATAAAAATAGTTCTTAAAACAGCGCAAAAAAAAACCCGTCTCCAGAGTCGTTCCTCACTTCACTGCTGGATCTTTGTTGTCCTTTTACAGAACCTGCACCAGCCCTGATCTGGCACTAAAACCGCTCCGGTGTAAAAGCACCGTGGATTTAAGTTTTTCTAATGCTAGAATGTTGACAACACAGGGCAACATTACAAACCAGTTGGTTTTACAATTTCTGAAATACAAAAAGTGTGTCTGGAGAACATGAAGCAGGAAGTAAAACCAAAGACAACGAGACAAAACATGTTACACCTTGGCCTCATCATCCCTCCAATGAAAGGAGGAAAACAACGAGGCAGAATTGACGGAAAACGGCTTCTGATGCGACACGTTTCACGATCCAGATCGTCTGCATTCATAACAGTTTCATTTTTATCCCGAGCGTCTCTGAATGCCTGATGCTTGACTTCTGGTTGACTAACTGCATTTACAGGTCAGGCTGTGCAAGGACGGCAATCACCATGAAATCCATTTAACGCAGAAGCTACTTTCCCGTAATGTGGCCCGTGTCTACAATCACCGATCAGCCGCCCGCCTCTCTGCTGCTCAGACTCAGCCTCCATGCGGCTCCAGTCAGACTCATTGTGCCAGACAGATCCTGCCATATGCCTCAGAGGGCAGATTTATTCAGGACAGAAGGTGTTTTAGTGTTTACCGCCACGCTTCTGACAGGCACTTCCTCACCTGGCTGCCTTCTTTTTGCCAGAAGACCGCAGGCGGAGGGTTTCCCTTGGTGCCGCAGAGGAAGGTTACGGTCCGACCCGGAGCCGTGATCTGGTCTCGTGGCCGGACGACAATCTGAGGAGGAACTGCACGAAAGAAACACAGACAAAAAGGGCAAATTTAAAAGTGGAAATCTTCCCATGGTGTCATATCAACAATCTGCATGTCATATTATATCCCAGCAGTGAGGCTGAGTGGATGAGCTGATGACAACCAAACTGACGACTCTGTCAGACGCCTTCTTGTCTTTAAAACACAAATATAGAGTCAGAAGCAGGAGGAGCACAGACTGTCAGAGTCAACACAAGTGGAACAAAACAGAAACCAACACTCTGCTTTGTTTCCATTTTCAGGAGGCAGCTCTCCAAGCTGTAGCTTGATGTAGTTGGTCTGTTACAGTTCATGAAGCAACTCAAAATGAAAAAAATGTTGAACTGACTGATTCAAGTCATCCTGAATGATGCAATTAAGTTAAATGAAATCAAAATTTGCATGTGGTTGAAACCTGTGCTGCGGTTATTCTGTCTTACCGCTAATAAATCCATTGCAGTTTTCTTGAAAAATAATTAGCACTGTTATTTCAGAAACCGGTTGTTTCTCTTCAATGGAAGAGAACTTCAGCGTGGACAAAAGCCTCAACGCAATCAGCCGGGATCTTTTGAAAACTTCTAAGCGAGTCTGGTTAAAATCTTCCCCCTGACCCTATTGCTCTGTACAGTGTCTGCTGCGCTGTGTTGCAGATATGATTAAATCGGACCGAATGCGATTGAATCTGTTTTTACGATTTAACCGCACAGACAGATTTAAAGACAAGATTGGATTGTGATGAACCAAACTCATTAGCTCACATACTGCTACATATTTCAATCTGAATTTGATACGTTTATGCTGTAAAAGTCCATTTGATGCTATACATGAACTTCAGTTCATGTATAGCATCAAACTTCCCTGAACTGAACAGGGAACAATACGATGGCTCCTGCGTAACCTTGGCCGGCTCGGCTCCAGTCAGCGGCGCGGCCTGCCGCTGTACATGTTCACAGCTTCGACTGCGAGCCACGATTTAGCCTCTGTTGCAGAAAAGCGAAAAAAGACGAGCTGAGACGTCCCGGCGTCTGAATCCAGGTTTGTGGGTCACCTCTGTGATGAGGCTAATCAGATGTCTTTGAACTGGTGTCAGGCAGGAGGAGAAAGGGGGCTGCAGATAAATGGCAGGCTTTCTCACTTTCTTTCTGCCGCTTGCATGTAAAGGTGTGTGCGTTCATATGCACAAAGACACACACACACACACCTCTTTGATTTGTATTGATTCTGTAGCAAAGTGACAGGCCTTCCTCCGCAGAGGGGGTGTGAATGCATAATGATGCCCTCCAACAGTCCTAATTGATTTCTCATCTTCCCACCTGATCTCCTGCTTCTCTTTCATTCTCACCCTCGATTAGCATAGAAGCGAACAGAAAGACGGGACGACAGGAAGGAGGAGAGCCATTCAGCGGCAGAATGTGCAGTCACAGTTAGGGGAGAGAACAAACACGTTCCTTCTGCTGGTTTCTCATTTGGACGCCTAATTTGGGGGGGGGGAGAAAAGAAAATCACTTAATTGTGGAAGCGAAACTCGCGTCCCAAACGCTGCAGATAAAGCAAACATGAAACGCAGTTTTCTTCAAACGCCCCAGTCCAACGATTGATGTTCAAAGAGGAGAAAACCAACAACATGAGCAGAACGCAACACTGACTCACAAAAGTTGGGCTTTTGCCTTTGATTGTTCCTTCAGTGTGTTCAAACTATGTGGAAAATCGGACTGATGTGAGGTAAGTCCAATATGGCCGGTCTTTCATTTCCCATCTGCACATTTCAGACAGGTGGAGGGGGGGGTCACAGTTTGGACCACCAAAATAGTGAAAAAGCTAGCTTTTGATGGGAACAATAAACGGGGGAAAAAAGTGCTAAAAGCAGATTGATGTAAAGAATTAACATTTTCTATCACTGAATTGCTTATTCTCCTTAATTACTCTCAGAAATGCACCAGACACAGATTTTAGGACCCAACCTTGAGGCTACAGGAGGGAACCCAGGTGTCAACAGGGGTACAAATCCCAGCTCAGGGCTGGGGGGGCTGCTGGGCCGAGCTGGTGAGGGTCATGTCCTGGGGTCAAAAAGGCAGCTCCCTGTTGACCCTAAAGGTCAACGTCCACACATTCCCCTCCGTGTGCTTCATGTGGACATGAGAAAATGATCTCGCCTTCGCTCCCTCGCTAATTCAGCGACCGGCTTCCTGTACAGCCTGATGCAAAGCCCTGAAATATTAAAGAAATGCAGAGTAATACCCATTCCTTATGTAAATCATCTCCAGGCTACTTCACACACTTCACACACACACATTTACATGTACATGTGTATGAAGAAGCAACAGAAGGAACATGCCCAACATTAAAGCACTGGGCTTTGAAGGCCATTTTAGGGCAAGACAAGCCCCACAAAAAAATTACATAAAAATAAGCATTTCCTTCTCCTTCTTACAAAACTAAACTTTTTCAAACATTTAAAGACGGTGCGGAATTAACACGCTGCATTTGGTTGCACCACATAGTGCCTGTCTGCAGAATAACAATGTTTGATTGGAGGAGGCAAGCTGGCGCGTCGCCTGAGGCTGCAATAAATAATTAGCAATAATGGGTGCACTCGGCACGACACTGAGCCTCAGATTTAGGGCAGCGAGGAGCATTAGCATCCGCACTTGGGACTGGAAAGGAGGGGGGGAAGGATATAGATCGCAACAGAGTCGCTGAAATATACATGACAGGAATCAGCAAACAATGTCTGCGTGTCACTTGTGGAGTTATTTAAGAATCAGCGCTGCAGGCTCTTTGGTGCACCAGTGACTCCTCTTTAACAGGCTCCTATCAAGGACGGCAAATTACTGTTATGCAAAATAACACATGAAATATCAGCGCCGTGTGAGCCAAGCGACAGCAAGTCTGGGATGTCAACTGCCGAGTTAAACGCTAAAGGAGAGACAAAGAGAAGCGTTTTGATTGAGTCGGGAGGCGTGTTTTAGAAAAGCCCCATTGCCAGAATTGTCGAACATACGGAGGGTCTGACGTGCCAAAAGGGAGGCAAAAATAGACATGGGCTGGCATGTCGGATTTCCACAGCCTTCCAGATGAGAACTGTCAGTTTAAAAGGAGGGAAATCTGGTTGGAGCGGGAATTTCTTGGTTACTCTGTGTTTCAGTCAGATAGGCAGGAAATCTCAGTGTAAATTGAGAACAATCCCGAGAATAGTCAGTGGTCTGCTGCTGTAAATACGGGTGGGGGAACTTCTGAAAAAAAAAAAAAAAGAAAAAAATGTTATCAAATGCCCAAGTTTGAATGCTTGGTTAAGACTACATTGAAGGAACAAGAGGCATCGGTTTCATGTTGAACTGAGAAGCGTTTCAGATGCTAAACTCAGATCATGATGTTGGAGCTGATGCTCCCCTCGAGTGTGTTGGTCTGCACCAAGAACCGCTGAAGGAAACGATATGAAAACAACAAGTTCTTCAAAACATGTTAACAAAATTGGAATGGTGCCAGATTTTAGTGGTTGTAGGATTTCTCTTTTATCTTTGGCAAAATACGACGAGTCAGTTTTCCTGCTAGCGCAGGTCCCAAGCATTTGTTTAGATTATACCTACCCAAAATGCTCTGCACTATAGTACGCTTCCTGTTTTTAGGGCGGTCTCCGATTTGCTTGGCGTTCACGTGTGCTTTGAAACTGCACCAGAGTTCGCTTCAGCTGAACAGAGAGGGGCGACCAGCGTTGGCTTTTTTGTTTGATTACACATTCAAACGAGCTGGACTTTCTAGGAAAATGAACCATAGCTGGACTAAAGAGGCCTGGTGTGAACGCACCTTTGAGGATCCAGCCACAGCAGAAATACGCTAATATAGGTAGCTATACCTATAGGTGTTCACCTTACCTAACACTATTTTTGCTGAAATGCACAACGGCGAAGAAACAACTTCTCCAGGTAAACTGTTTATCTACAGTCATCAGTTACCACAGTAACTTGCCTTCACTATGTCTTCATAGAATCCTACTTAAATGGAAAATATTATAAAAACATTTTAAAAATCTCTGGAAGTCAAAAGATTTTCATATTATTTTTTACTTTTGGAGACTAAAATAAGAATACAGTGTCCAGTGAACTGAAGGGCGGTCCTGTACTGTCTGGAAACCCAGAGCAGAGCGAGAATAAAGACTGACCAGATGGTCCTGTCTGCACAGTGTTTACTGTAAGTTGTTAACTGGTTAGATATTATTAATCCTACAATCTACAGTCATTGGGAGTCTAATCTCCCCTAATCTGAGCCACGCAGCAGATTCTGAAATATCACCATTTTCTAAGATCCTGCAGAGCGAAGTGGAAGTCGGGACCAGCTGAACCTTCAGCTCAGCTACCGGTTTGATCAACACAAGCCCGTTGTAAGCAAACCGAGGCAGGGGAAACGTTTGGGCTCAGCTGTTCGCCACCTACCGAGCGCCGCTCGGAGATCAGAGTGGGAGTTTATTCCACCGCTGCTGCACGAACTCGCCGTGTTGTTCAAATCACACAGCAAAGACAGACAAAGTGATCACAAGCAGAAGATGTTGCCCCCATCTCTCCCGCGGCCCCTCCCCTTCTCCCTTGCAGACACATGGCTAAACACACACACACACACACACACACACACACACTTCCAACAGGAGCTCCTTCGGGGGCTTAGATGTGACAGGCAGCTGTCAGAGTCCCAGACGCTGTTTCACACATGTTGCCTCCAACAAACACTCCCATACGCCACGACGATCCCCGCTTCCTCGTAACACACCCCTGCTCTTACATTTAAACATTATTTCTTCCCTCAGACTGTTTTCACTCCCAAATGAAGACTGAGTACTTGGTTATTTCCACGGAGTTATGTATTGCAGTCGGGCTATAATTCATCAGAGCTTACATTTAATTGGATGGTAGCCTTTTTTTTTACTTTTCTTTTTTTGCCCTGAGCTCCAACTTCTTTATCCAACATCAATAAAGGAACTTAAAGAATGATGATGCTTTAAATAGCCCAAGAAAGAAAGCTACAGAAGCAGGACTTTGATTATTTTCTAAAGTCGCAGCACCTTGGGGAAAGAGAAGAGCAACACTGAGAATAAGAACATTTCAAAGCCTCGCTCGTCTTCAAAGATATATTTTCTTTGCTGTGCGTTCTGGTTTGCCAATGAAATTTCATTTTCAGATTTAAAAGAGTAAGAACTCTGAAAGATGTACCTATCAAATGTAAACATATGCAAGTTCAAACCTAAGGATACAATGGAATCCGTCTAGTTTTATCTCTCGCTCCGTGAGCATTATTATCACTCTGGAAGCAAACCGACGCTTCTGTGTTGTCTGGACATGTGTGTGTTCACAGTCAGTGCATTATTTCACATGTTGTTTATGATTATGAAGGAGCGGCGTCTTCTGCACCATCAAGCTGAGAAGGTTTTCCACCTTCAATGCAACGTATATGTTGTAGAGCTCAACTTGAAAAGGAGCATATCAGTCAGATGGAAGATGGGGGGGAAAACACTAAATCCTAACGTTTTAGGATTCAGCTGTTATTCTAGCAATTGATTTCCTGTAATCTGCCCCTTGAAGCCAAATTGGCAGAGAAGTTGGAGAGAATCTTCTCAGTCAGGTATCAGACAGCATACAATAATTAATATTAGTTATGGTGCCGATCAACAATTGGTGGCAATATGGGGCAACAGTGACCTTACAAAAGCTGAGAGAAGATAAAACGGTAAAACATGGCCACTGTAGTTGTTACAACAGCCTCTCCATATATCTTGTCTGCCTAAACTCTCCCAAAACCTTTTAAACATTAACCTTCACTTGTTACCATGGCAAAATGTGTCACAAAAATAAAACAAAAGAACAAAAAAAACCCAGTAATGTAAGTAGTTCGCTTACGGGAGAACATGTTATATTCTGATGAAACCAATTTTGAATTTTTTGGCCACAATCTAAAAAGGTAAGTTTGACAACAAGAATCGACTATCGAACATCAACCCATAGTGAAACATGGTAGTGGCAACATCATGCTGTTGTGTTTCTTTAGATGAAACTGGGGTTATTTTCAAAAATGCAGCTACTTTTGAACATGGTACGGTAGTCCAGAAGGGTCAGCAAAATGTAAAAGCGACTTTCTGGTCTGTCAGGGTTACAAATCAGTCATTTTCAATAATTAACACCGACTGTTATTTTCATTTTTCTACAGTGAACTCTAGTTAAGTTCAATGAGATTTTCTACACAAATGTCACAATTAATTGCATCACTCCAGCATGACTTCACTCAAGTCTTTATATGTGTTAATAGCTGAAAATCTTTATTTCACCTCATCTCTTCTGACAGACAGAATGGGTCTCAGATGAAACATTATTTTTCCCCCTTTAAAGAAACATTAACGTTGGGTAGAAAGCATAACCAAAGCCACCATTAAGAACCACTGTATTAACCTTTCCTGAAAAACGGCACGACTCCACTGTTTATGTAGTCTGAACAGCAGCCGACTGAAAGCCTCTGCCTCAGTTTAAGCTCCTGACCTCAATTACATGTTTGTCTTGAAGGAATGCAAACAGGAAGCTCCGCACACCAGAACATCCGAGAGTTAAAACTAGTGAGAAATCCTGCTTCTGTGTCCCCGACGGACATCTCGTTCACAGACATTTATCACTTCCACGTAGATTTTTTTCAACCCAGAGAGCAAATTGAATACTTCGGGTACGTTGGATTAATCGGAATTAAACTGCAGCCGCATCGCCTCCTTTTAATTCATTTGACAAAGGCTGAAGGTTTGGATTGGAATTAAAGATCCCTGGTATTAATGGAAACCCTGCTTCTTACTTCCCAAGGTCCAATCGTTAGATGACGCGGCATGAGAGTGGTGGAAATAAAAAGCCTTCTTTTCTGATCGTAGAAGGGCTTCACTGCTAATTGATTATCCTTCTATGCTTTCAGGCAGACGAGCATCTGTGTTAGTGGCTGCTGTCTGAAACATGGCAACCCGAGAGGGATCGCTCACACACAAACACACGCAAATATACAAGCGATGGAATGAAATGGAATACTTACACGAGTGGCCGACTGCGATGGAGTGATGTTAGAGGAAGCGATGGGGTGGAGGAGGGGAGGGAGAGAAGAAAAGTGAGAGAAATGAGATGATGAACTGGTAATGACTTGGAACATTGAGTGAAATGAGAGACGCGTCAATAACTTTGGCACCGATCGCTCCCGACTGGTGCCTGGCTCATCAGAAACTCAAAAATTCTAATTATTTTCCAATCAGTGAACACACCATATCTGAGTGCTACCAGGTTCCATTAACCACAACCCTCTTCAGTGAGAAAGTTGCTACTGAGGGAAGAAGCATTAAGAGTTAGTTATTTTTAGAATAAGTGAATGGAGACATGACGCAAAAAGTTTGAAAGAAACCTTTCTACAACAACAGTATAACAAATACATTTCTATAATAGATTTGATTTGTTTTTGCAAGAGAGAGTGAGAATTACAGCAGATAACAGGAAGGCTAAGCATATCACAGCATAATTTCTGTATCCCATAATTTGTGTGACATGTCAGCCACTACCTGCCGTTAAATCTTCTAGATGTGGATCTATATGCTGCATCGTAAACACAACAGATGAACCGATTACTTTTTTTTTGTAATATCTGGGCTTTAAAAAGCCTGACTTGCCAAATCCAACCTTGGCCAAAACTTTATTTTTCTTTTTTTGTCAGACTATAGCAGATCAGACCAGTGGATGAATATTGATTTCTCATGTAGGTATGTACCAATTGATCATCTCCGATCTCATAAACTTAAGGAAATTGGCACAGATCTATGGTTGCTCCCCTAATATACGCCAAGAGATCCAGATAGATAATGTGTGCTTCCAGACCATGCAGCTGGGATCACAGAACCAAGGGTGAGGCTTTTAAATCAAAAGTGTCCTGTGGAGCAGTCTTTCTGCTGGATGTTGAAATGCGTTTAAAGCTTTAAATACAAGCAAAGTTAAAGTTGAAAATAATATTGACATAACTTAAAATAATGACTCTAATAAAGCTGAACAGCTAATCCTAAAAGAAAGAAAGTAGAGTGATGATCCAAATGAAGACACAGGTGAAGATGAGAGGAGACATTCGGTTTCCTGTTATACCTCATCCTCCCAGCTGTAACAATCAACCCAATCAATTTCCATATGCCTAAAAGCAGCTGCTTGGAATCCCTCCTTCAGTTGGAGACAAACTTCTGCCAGTTTAATGTTTCAACATTCCCTTCTGCACCAGTGTGTGTTTCTGCTCTGCTCTGATTGTCAGAGCGTTCTTGAAGTTATCATATTGGAGCGTATTGACGTGTCTATCAGTCCGTTCTGTGGGTAGAGGCTGGTGTCTGTACCAAGTAAAAAAAACACTAAATATTCCCTTTTATCATAGCAAATGACAGATTCCTCATCCGCTCGCTTCTCTTCAAGGGACCGCCTTTATTCTCAGGCAATTTCGCTGCTTTTTGATCTTAGTTGTTTCTCCGCAGGGATGTCGAGTCGAGGCTTGAAAGAACCTTAAAATCCATTTTTTCCTCTTTATCTCTCTCTCAGTTCAACTTAACAATGCGTAACCAGTGAAATAATGTAGAATGTTTTCACTGGCAACTTGCTATTAGCTTAACTTTGAACATGTTTTTAAGGCCTTTAAGAATTCACAATGTACTGATCAAAACAGTTGAAGAAATAATCAAGGGTTTAATTCCAATCCAATATCCGATTGGCCAGATGCTTGAGAAGATTTTCCAACTAACAACTGTAGTGATTTATTTTTATAATAGAGAAGTACCGTGAAGTAGAAACTGGTGGAAAACCCATCTCTCTCTTTCAAAAGTAAAGCTGGTTTTATTATTGCCTTGAAGTTTATTCAAGCTGAATGGAAATGTGCCTGTGTACATTCATTGTACAAAGTCAGTAGAATAACAAAGATGGAGCAATCATTGAGCTATTTAGTCACAATAACAAAAAGCATGTGTGAAGGTGCGACCTTCAACTGAACGAAAGCCTTGTGCCGAGCATGAGGCAACACAGAGATATAGAGCAAACAACCATTTAAACACACACACCTAACTATAACTTAAAGAGACCAGTTCACCTAAAAATCATGTTTTACAACTTTTTACATTCTGCCAAAAAGAACACTCAAATATTCAGACACAACTCTCCCAGACGTTTGCTGAAGGCTGCACAAAACATGCGGTTGTGGTGCAACTTGCTAAGGTACATTTACGAAAAGTTTGTGTAAGTGTAGCTTATCTGTATGTTGGAGCCTGGGAGCAGAATTTTGATGTTGGGGTAGATCGTGCTGGCTAAAATCCACATTCACATTCAAGCGTGTGCTCTCAGCTCTATATTATAGAAATCATTGAAGCTGTATGATGGTAAACCTCTTACCTGGGAAAAAAGTACATAGGTTATTAAAAGTCCCACATTATGCGGACAATCAGGCCCATAATGACTGAATGTAAACATTCGTTTAGATATTTCTGTTATGTTACAAGTCAGTATGTTTTTCACACATGTCAAAGAACTCCAGCAGTATGAACGCGTGTCCTTACCGTGTACTTGGAGGGTTCCGGAGGCCTCGGCTTTGCCCACGCTGTTCTCCGACACACAGGTGTAGGTGCCCTCGTCCTCAGCTCGCACCTGGCTCAGACGGAGGCTGTTGTCGCCGCGGATCTCAAACCTGCAAACACATCAACACCGGGGATGACTCTGCCCAAGAAATCTGGGAAAAAGTGGGAGCCCGCACGCATGCATACATAACATCTGAAAGTGAGATGAATTTTTGAAGTACTAGTGTTGTTTCTCTTTGTACCTGCCCCGGGGCAACTCTCCCTCTTCCCTCCGCCAGCGGACGGTCGGAGTGGGATCTCCATGGACCTCGCAGAAGAACTCCACCGTATCATCCGCCAGCACCACCTGGTTCACTGGTTGTTTGGTGAAGACGGGCCTCTCTGAAATCAGAACCTCCACTTAGATCTCCTGCACCTGGATTTGGTGGTAATAAACCCAAACGCTTCAAAGAAAACTTGCGCTGCAGGGTCAGTGTTTGGTTTTAGCAGGAAAATATTCTCTGCTGACTAGATAGTAAATTAGTATGTTTTTTTTTTTTTACTTTATTGGGTCATCTGGATGAGAGAATCTCAAATACTCAGTACTTCTCGAGGTAACAAAACATCTAAAATGGTTCCTGTGATTAGTCATGAACTCCAGAGCAAAACTTGTGAATGTCATTATAAATTAAAGGTTAATGTTCTCAGCAGACTGCAATAGATTGCTTCGTATTCAGGGCGTACGCCGTTTGTGGCCCATTGACCGGTGAGGATAAGCAACAGATTAAATGGCCCTGCCATGATTAACAAGCAAGCAAAAACCAACAAACAAAAGAAAGATTTATGCAATTTACCCAAGATTTTATATGGACCAGAAATGAAGCCAAGAGGCATTTAAACCCCTGCATGCCTGGTTGGACTCAGACGTGGGATATGCAGGAGAATTTCAGGGGAAACGAACTAAAGTGGGAATTGTGGTGGGAAGCAGGCAGGTTCATACAAACACTTCCCTGCTGACATTTTGTACACAGATGGAATTATTTATCACAATCCACTGCACAGCCCATAATAACCAATGCTGTGTGAGCACGGTTCCTACTAAGAGTCAATATACAACCTGATCAGGTTTTAATCGCTTTCATTCTCCAAGTTTGTGCACAGCGAGAATGAATTTGACCTCAGTTCCGCTTTATTTCAGTGATGACATTTAAAATAAACATATACAACAAAACAAAAAAAAACAAAAAATATTTTTTTCTACCTTGTAAACATCTTTTTTTTTTTTTTTTTACAGAAGAGGAATTTGTGGCTGCTGGTGTACGCAGCACTGATGCGAAGAGAGTAGTTTAAAGAATTTGTGTCCAGGATGTGTGGGGTCTGCAGACATGTTAGCTGCCTCTATTCCTGATGCTAGACTTGTACAAGTCTTGAGTGGAGGAGTTTCTATGTTGCTCTGAATATAACAGCTTATCAAATAATGTACGTGTGACATCAGTGAACACACTGATTATCATGATGTGCTCAATGTATTGTGCAGCAACAGACATAAACAATGACTTTACATGTGTGATCTATATTACGTATGACTCAGATCAATGGATTTCTTAATTATGAATCAAAAATCAAAGACAAATCTCTATTAGCTAAATTTTTAATAATTGTACCATCCTTCTCTGATTATTTTGAATAAATCAACATTTGACTCTTAAGGGAAACAATCATACGTCCATAAGTCTGAGGGTTATTAGATACACCTAATGAGACATGTACGCCCTGCAAGCTCTCATAAAGATCATGACTGCTTAAAAAATTGTGACAGCCTGGAAAACACTAAAGTGTTACTGTTGCAATAAAGTGTAAAAGAAGAACAATGGCTGGCTGTGTGTTCCCCACAATCGATACACATTGTAAGAATGCTGCAGTCCCACAGAGCCGAAAGTCAGACAGGAGGAAAAAGAAGAGGGGTCAAAAGGGCAACTGGGAGGGAAAGATCGATGGTCCACTCCAACAGCTGGCAAGGAAAGGAAGGAGGTATAAAACAAAACCTCCACAGGGACTCCAAGAGAAGATCCTCAACAAACTAATGTGGAAAAAAAAAGAATTGAATTCAGTGTGCTGTGATACAATCCATTTAAAAGAAACTCACCAAACACGACCAGTTCAGCTGGATCGCTGTCTTTCTCGCCAACCATGTTTGTTCCCACGCACACGTACATGCCAGCGTCACTCTTTCTGGTGTTTGAAATCATCAGCTTTCCTCCTCGGATCTGAAAGCGACAGAAGCGAAGGAGGGATTTCAGTGGAAGAGAAGAACGGAAGGAAAATACAAGAGGAGGTAAGAAGAGGATGAAGGGAGACGTTTTGGTTAGGAAGAGAAGACGAATGGAGAAAGCGTGGACAGGATATCGAGACGTGTTGGTCGAGAGCAAAGCCACTCAGTCACTTTCAGGGTGTGATGTGACATTGGGCTCCCCCTGCGATGGCTTCCATGATTCAACAATGATTCTAGCGCTAAGCTGATCGCCATGGAAACACTTTGTTTTTATGGTGGGCTGCACTTATGCACAATATCCCAAATCAATGTATGATGTGTTGATGTCCGATGGCCAAGTGTTTGTTCCCCGTTTGGGTTTTATGGATACAACAGGTATGGGCCAAATAACAACTTCCAACCAAGGTGGTAGAAGACTTATGGCTTGGGATTGTTTTGCAGTCAACTGGTCATCTATAAACTTCTCTACATAACAAAGCATTATACAGTGAAAAGATGTCTTCATGCAACACGAGGATTAACTTGAGCCCAGGTGTACATTTACAACAGGAGCTTAAAACAAGGTAAAACATCTCCAAGTGTTTCCAAATGTCCCAAAATTGAATCTGGACTTTGACTCGAGGGTAAAGGTCTTTCTTAAGGTCTCATCACAATAAGACCTTAAAAAATTAAGATTGTCGGAAAAGGAAAATCAGCATCAAAATTTTGCTGACTAAACCAGACATTAGTTTGTATTCACCCAATTATTGGACCTGGGCAAGACTAGATAATCTTTAATTAGGTCATGACATATAAGACGTGTTTATCTTCCCAGAAGTACTGTTAGCCTTATACAATTACATTATTAAGTTTTTTTTGTTTTCTTGGGGTACGGCTGAAGTCTGCTTACAGTGATCCTTTCGTCACGATCGTTGACTCGGATGTTGTTTCTCTTCCAGGAGATGGTGGGTTCAGGATGGCCTCTGGGTGGGATGCACTCCATGACAGCGGGTTCGCCTGCAGCCACCACCACATCGCTGGGTGTCTGGCGGAAGTCGTCTCTCAGAACTGGAGGCAGAAAAAGATGCACAGTTAGACCGACACTGCCTTCACGCCGTCGTGACGTGGGGCTCTTACTAAAATCCCGCATATTTATGCTGATCAGGCTTTTCGATATACACGATCTATACAAGAGTCTGTTACGCCTTCGCTCACTGGCACTCCTGTCAAGGAGCTGAAAAGCACAAATCATGATGAGCCATTGTTGTTCAGACAGTACTTGACAGGACTGAATTGAAACATGGTGTGCATGTATCCCTGAGGTCTTCATTGCCTTCATATCATGAGTGTGTGGCATCCCAGCACATCAATAATGAAGGCTCCAGTAGCTGAGGCACACAATGCCCTGAATTATTCAGCCTGACCCAAGCACACTCCCACAGACACACACACACACACACACACACACACACACACACACACACACACACACAGACACACACACACACAGACAAACACACACAGAGAAACACACAAAGTCATAATCTAAACAAGCAAATTGAGTAAATCAATTTCATCAGCCACTGTAATTTACTCAGAATACAGAATTTCAGCTTTTATGCTTTCAGGGTATATATTTATGAGATGTGAACATTATTTTTAGGCCACAGAGTTGCTTTTTCAAATACCTCTTTAGTCAACATTGTGAGTCTTACTCTTCATATTTTAAGGGCTCTCAGATTGCAGATGTTCCTTAATTCAAAATAAGAGTCACAAACACAGATCCAGCAACTATAAAGGAAGCACGATAGCTTGATTAAACACAGCTAGATGCTAACACTACATAGATAGCTCTTCATGAGACTTTAATGGTGCTTATATTAGCTGAGATGAAATGCTTGATGCCTTCTGCAATGTCAGTAAATCAAAATAAAATGGACATCTACAGTGTCCAAACATTTCCAACAATGTTTAGTCTAGAATTGAACTTACTAACACCAATTAATGAGACTTTTGTATTGCATAAAACCCAGTGGTGCAGTACCATCTCTTACAAAAAAAATACTCCTAAAGTTTGTTTTTTAACCAAAATCCATCAAGAAGGTTATGGCTAACTATGGCAAGAATCCATTGTTTCTTGCCATAACCAGCTTTTCAGTAACGATATATTCATATGTAGACATCTTCAGAGTCGGAGTCTCTCCTTTCAACAAAGCATCACCCAATAAGTCAGCTGTGTCACGATTATCATTATAAAATTCTTTTAATTTTTAAAATAAAGTGACAAATAATGAATTTCACCCATGGATCTCTTCATTGTTGATGAATCTCAAGGCTGACCTAGATAGTACTGGCTTGTTTACCTTAAAAGCTTTAAGCTACATCATAAATTAGCAGCTTTATTTGTACCGACAGCTGCTCACAGTTTTCTCCATATTCCAGCTAAATAAGCTGTCAAGAGCATCAGATCTCTGGGAACGTTCCCTTTAATGCACTGCATGCGAGCCTGACAGCTAAAAGTAACAGAATTAATTTATTCCTGTTGCATTAAAGGTCTGCCTGTAAAACCTGATAGATTTGCTTTGCAGAAGAAGGATTTTGTAAGGTATTCGCAAAGTTCCCGGTAACTGCTCACATTGTAGTTGAATTATTTCTTATCTTTTAGGCTCAAACAACATGTTCTTTGCAATGTCCTTTGCACATTTGATGTCATGAAAGATTAGTACAAAGCCTGCCTGATGCTTATTGTCTTATTGTCCTGTCTTACTGTGACTGAGTTGCATTCATATACGCTTGAGTGTTTGAGGTCGTGGAGCAGAAATTCCCCAAATAAATGTATAAAAACAAATTCAGCAGTAAGAACAACATGGTCCTATTAATAATGATAAAAATGTCCAAAAGCACATCCACACTCGAGTGCTTCTTGCTTTTCTCCCTAGAACTTTAATTTGAACAATGCCACATATATAT
>CAEGAF010165057.1:0-27596 GCA_903067075.1 Micropoecilia bifurca | reverse complement strand
ACAACATCCCAGCATGCACTGCGCGCTTCTACGGGGAAAATGAAGTCAGCAGCTGCTTACCGTAGTTGCTAGACCTGTTGTGGCTCAATATTGGTCCATATATAAGGCGCACCGGGTTATAAGGCGCACTGTCGGCTTTTGAGGAAATTTAAGGTTTTTAGGTGCGCCTTATAGTGCGGAAAATACGGTAAGTCTTAAATCCCATTCATCATAATCTTAAAAAGTTTGAGTTGGTATAACTTGCAGAAACTCTGCACTGATCTTTTACGGCCTTCATTCAAGTCTTCTTAGCTGCTAAACTGCTCTGATTTTCAGCATTTTCATGTCCAGTAAATGAACTGCATTGTGCTTTTCTACATTTACAACCCCCTCAAAGTGCGCTGAAGTAATATCCACACATTATTTCTGCAGACCAGAGGGGGTGGGTCACGGTGTCACCTAATTGCGAGACAACTCCTCTTCCTCGCAGATCCACACCCACCCTCCTCATGAATAGTAAATTGTTTTGGTACATTCCTCGACAAATGCAGCTTTTTATGATTTCCAGTAGCATAGCTGACATTTTCTGAGTGAACAAAGCAGCTCCTCTGTAACTATACACTGTGCAACTATGACAAGTGGTTGTTACAGTCTGTGTGAGTTTTTGGATTTGAAACACTGTTACTGTTCTGGAGAGAGTTGCCTTTTATTCCAGAGTTAAAACTGAACAGATGGCTGTTAGAAAACAAAAATATGACTTGAGTTAATTTAATTCTGTAAATGATCCAGTTTCAAAGACTAATCCCACTGATCAGAATTTTGGAGCCAATGTTCTATAATTGGCCTTTGACGTAAATTTGCTCAATTTTTGTTTTTAGGAAATGTAATAAAATACTCTTATTTTTGAAAAGTCAAAAGAATCTTTTAAAAAATCTGTTTTTCTATGTCTTTCTCTCTTTCACTTTCTTGCACCCTGAATAAACCACAGTCTCAACAAATTCAGTTTACTGTTAAATAGCTTCTTTCCTTCACCAAATCTGAAATTGGATAACTTGGAGTCTTCACTCAGTACTAGCTTCCTCATTGAAGAGTGATGCTGTCATGGTGATCTGAAATAAGAAAGGTTTTCTTAGTTGATGAACAGCTAAATTACAAATGAAGCTAAAAAAATTTCTGGATTCACGTTACCATCCGATTTCCACTAGCCTTTCCTCTTTCAAAATAGGTGCTTCAAAAGTTTGTGTTCAAATGTTTGTGCTTCAAAAGTTTGTGTTCTTGGTCCTTTTTATAAATTTGTTTGTATTTGAATATTTACATTTTGATGCTTTTTACTAGAGTAAATCACACAGCAGTACCCTTCTGCCATAATGTGACATTGCTGATCTCTGGTGTTTTGCTGCAGCACTGAAGGAGAACAGCTCAGAGGTGGTGCAACCTTTTCTGATGGGCTGCGGCACCAAAGAGCCAAAGATCACCCAGCTGTGTCTGGCTGCCATTCAGAGACTCATGTCTCATGAGGTAGTGTCTGAGGTAAGGACAGTGAGCAAACACAAGGACTCAAGCAGCTGCCGTCAACAACCAAATGTGCATGTGCATAAACAAATACACTAAGGGGAAAAAAAGTAGAATTTGATGAACACAGAAAAACCTCTTGTTGCTTCTCATTAGGTTTTGCTCTGTTTCATGAGCATCTCATTATGTTTTAGTATTTAAGTTAACCAACCCAACTAGATAAACAATCAAGATTTTCCTTTCTGTTGCTATTTTAGGAATATACCAAGGTTTGTTTTTAGGATTCACCTGCAGATGGTTGGCTTGCAAATGATCCCTATTAATCTAAAATATTTCTAACAATATTTATTATTTTATAACACTGTTATCTGTACCTTTCAGTTCAGTTAACTTTGATTTATTGGTCACGTAAATATTATAAGTGCATGAGTTAATTTTAAAAAAAAATTGTTTAAATGTATAATGAATATGTTCCTTCTAATCTGATTTAATTGTCTTTAAACAAATTCCCTAAGAAGCAACGTTAAAGTACAGCTGCAGTCAGAACAGGAGGGAGGACTTTGTGTTTTTTTTTATGGTTTTAAGGCTAGGAACTTAATTTAGTTTTGACAATAAATACGTTAAGGATATTTTACTTTGAGGCTTGAGTAGAGACAAAAATACAACACCTGCAACACTTGAATACAGCTTAATTATTACTGACTTCTAAAATTGATGCAGCTTCTCAATAGCAACATGTTTCATGTCACAAAGCAGCTCGCTATTTCTTAATTTCCCAGTGATTTCTTTTTTTCCCCCTCTGTAGCCGAGGAAACCACTGGCTGAGAAAATGCCTGAACCTCGTTACATGGTGTGGGAGTGTGGGCACAGTTACAAAAACCAGAGGAAATCATGTGGAGTAAGATGGGAGGGAGAAGGGGGATGACTTTAATACGTTTTTAAATTAATTTGAAGTTCAGCATAGGCTTATCAGATGGGTGAAGATGGTCTGAATCTTTAAATAGCGGAGCTGCCGGTGTGCTGGTGCCCCGAAGCTTCACATCTGGCTTGTTAATTCACCATAAAAAGCTGCTATTAAAAGCTTCCTGAGGTCTACATTCTGATGTGAGGCCGTGATTTCATTAGTCTGAAACAGTTCCTGAAGCTTTTTGACTGATGGTTAACAAAAAAAAAAAACAAAGACAGTAGTTTCGTCATTTGTTGGGATGGTTTTATATGAAATTAATTTCTTTTTTTAAAGTTCGGACTTCAGTAAAAGGTCAGACAAAATAGTAAAAAACAAAGCATTTATGAACTTGCTGTAAATTGATGTGTTAATTGGAACAATTTTTTTAATTTAACATTAATTTGTTCATTTCATACCAAAAAAAACCATCTACCAATGTCCCTTGTGAAGTTGCAGTTTTTTTCTTCATGTTTTTCTTATAAATGTTTTGCCTACATTTTCTCTCCAACTACCAACTACTAGACTTATTTTGAAGATTCTGTGTTTTTAGAAAAAATAACAGTGAGCAAACAAAACCTCCTTATACCAAACAGGCATTTTGTTCTGTTTCTCCACATAATACATTACAGTGTTCAGGGTCTCATGGGACAAAGCCACGCTACATCTCAAGGTGTCACTCAGGAAGTTTTAGTCTTACTTTTGACCTTTAGAGACAATGTGGTGGCAGTCTGAAGGGGAAACTGGAGTCTGGTGAAATTTCTTAACAAAAAAATGCCGTAATTGGGCAGCAGATGCTCTGAATGAGCTCTTAATGGCAACACCTAATAAGGCATCTGGTTGGTACAAGACTGAAGCAGCACTGCCATCGTCGTCAGATTAAGACATCCGCCTCCAGACAGCAAACATGTCTCATCCGGAGAGAAATGAGTATCAGAAAAGCAGGCTGTCACAGTTTGAATGACAAACCCCTGAGGAGCGTGAGGGGGGAACGAAAGGTCAGGCGAGCTGCAAAATGTAAAAGCGGCAGGTTTTCCACCGAAAATAAAGGCAGCTGTTGTAAGTAGGGATGCACCGATACACCTGTCTCACTTCCGATACCGATATCTGAATTTTAGTATCGGCCGATACCGATCTGATAGAAACAGAGCAGAATTGATTTAAATCTTTTACATATAGACATAATTCTGCACCACAAGCTTGGTCAAACATGTAAAAACAACACAACTTTTATTTGTTCCGTCAGTGCCACAACTAATGTGAAATAAATATTAAGGAAACAGAAGCAGACAAAATCAAAAGGTTGACTACCTTAGTCAAACATTTAAAATAAACATCAAACCTTCCTTCAAATGGTGCATAAAGGGCATTTAGGAATGCTAAATATAAAGTAAAATAAATAATGAAGCATGACATGAAATCAGAGAATTAGACAGAATAGATCTACCCTAATAGATTGGCCACATTGCAGTGACTCCTGATCTAGAATTGTTTTCAATATCTGATTAAAAATTTGCCACATTATCTGGAAGCTGGTGTTTTCATAGTAGAGGTGCTTCAGGTTCTTTGTTAGAAATATACGTTTTCATTCCTCTCAGGACAAACAGAAAAAATCTTGGTCTGATATTTATTAATCTAAATAAATAGATTAAACTTGATACTTTTTACAGAAAATGCTCCTAAAAGGGAAAAAAAGCTGTTTTTTCTTTGTTTCCCATTCAGGTCTTGAGGTCGATTGTTTAATTGGATCTCAAAATATTTTACGTAGACTTTTAAAAAAACTGCATGTCAAATAAGAGGACATGCAGTGTCACTTGGTGTCAGCATCAGCCTTTCCAGACGACTAAATCTGGCGTCTGGAAGCAGCTGCTCCCGCTATTGTGTCTCTGCTGAACAGAGACACAATAGCGGGAGCTATTTATGCAGAACACAGGTTCTGCATAAAGCGTAGAACCTGTGTGCCGATGTGCGGACATGTTTGCGCCAACGTTTGATGTTTGCTCTGGTTCTTTGTGTGCGTGCGCCAGGCGGCTGCAGGGAACATCATCAACATGTTGTGGCAGCTGATGGAGAACGGTTTGGAGGAGCTGAAGCTCTTGCAGACGGTGCTGGTCCTGCTGACCACCAACACGGTTGTTCACGACGAAGTCCTCTCAAAGGTAAAAGGTCAACACAATCATGACATTAGCGTCCTTCTTTTACGGTACCCTGGTGTGAAGGTGGCGTACCTGATCTTGAATTATTTCTGATGTGAATAATTTTCACTTTCATTCTCAGCTTAGTTAAAACTATTTTGATGATTAATTGAATAAATTTTAGCTTTTTGAGTTTTTGGTGTCTTGCCCCTTTAAGTACTGGATCTCATTTAGGCTCTAAATCTAATCTAAGCATGAAGTTTAAAATTCACAGAGCTGGCTACAAGTATTAGCTACCATGTTAAAGATAGCCATCCATCCATTGTCCATCTTTTCTTTTATGTAGCTGTCTGTCCATCCATTTATTCGTCTTTATTTCGTCCATCTTTTTGATCGTCCATCGTTCCATCCATTTGATCTTTTGTCCATCTATCCATTCATGTTTTCTTTCATCCATCTGTCAGTTCATTCCTCATTTTCTGTATTTCTGTAGTCTGTCCATCCATTGTTCTGACCATCTGTTCATCCATGTTTTCTTTCTTTTATTCTGCTTTCTGATCTTTGGAGCAGTTTGATCTATTTTACTTTCTAAGTTCATAAACATTTCTAGGAATTTCAACTGAAACCCCTCCTCCTCTGAACATGATTATTTCTCTTTGTCACCATTCAGATTAGGCAAAACAGTCAGTAAAACAGCAAAGAGTAGCAGCATGTTGGGGTTATCAAGTATTTAACAACCTATAGACGTGTCAAACCAGCTGTTTGGTGTGAACCCAGGAAAATCAAACATTTCTCAATCCGATATGCAGTGCTGCAAGTGCTGCTAGGACTTTTCCTGGAAGTGCTAAAGTGGTGCAGCTCTGACTAGGTGGACGCATTGATGTACATATTCCACGTCTATGTATGAAGAGTCTCCTGTGTCATTTTCAGGCCATCGTGTTGTGCTTCCGTCTCCACTTCACCAAGGACAACATCACCAACAACACGGCGGCCGCCACCGTCAGACAAGTCGTCACCGTCGTCTTTGAGAGGATGGTCGCCGAAGACGAGCGATTCAAAGGTCTGCATGATAATAATTTTTTTTAAAAATGAGTCTGAACAAAGATGCAGTTGCAGATTTGTTGCTGTTATTGCTTTAAAAAGACATAGATCTGAATTTTAACAGTTTGTTATTCCTGCTTGAATCTAAAAGCTGTGGTGGCTTAAATGTTGTAACAATGTTCTGTATCTGGACGAAAGGCATCGCGGAGCAGCCTCCTCCGGTCCAGGGAAACACCAACCGGCGCTCTGTCAGTACCCTGAGGCCCAGCGCCAAGGACGCATACATGCTGTTTCAGGTTAGTCCACCAGGAGGCAGCAGTCCTCCACCCACCTCTCCATCATGAGTGTTTGAGATTATCTGTAATCTAAAGAAAGAAGTCAAAATGTCAAATTTTATCATCATAATTATGTGGATCTTAAAGCTGTTGCTCTTGTCAGAATTTCCTCAATGGCTCCTTGTTTTCTTACGCTCTGCGTGGTGTTGCTTACCCACAATGCCTCTCTCTGTGTGAGGGTCTTTATTCTCCCACCAGAGCCAAGTCAGTGCACTGTTTCTGTAAGTTGGATACAACTCTCTATTGTGCTGGATGCTTCTGCCCTCAGGACCTGTGCCAGTTGGTGAACGCTGACGCCCCCTACTGGCTGGTGGGAATGACAGAAATGACCCGAACGTTTGGCCTGGAGCTGCTGGAGTCGGTTCTTAACGATTTCCCCGCTGTTTTCTTACAGGTACGCCCTCGCTCTTATTGAGGTAAACAAAGAAGTTATTTCTGTGTGTCTATATTAATTTTGCTCAATGTCTCCCAAAGCACCAGGAGTTCAGCTTCCTGCTGAAAGAGAGGGTGTGCCCTCTTGTCATCAAGCTCTTCTCGCCCAACATAAAGTTCCGGCAGGGCGCCGGCGCCGCCGCTCCACCGGCACCCGTGGAGAAACCCTACTTTCCTATTTGCATGAGGCTGCTGCGAGTGGTTTCAGTCCTCATTAAACACTTCTACAGCTTACTGGTAAAGACTCAGTTTACCAAACTTGATCCTGAATGGATTGTTTCTGTGCATATTCACTCATGTCTTTGAGTTTTGATACAAAGTACAACCGCAGCTATTTCAAAAAAGCTGGAATTTGGACCTGCTAATTTAAAAGTTCTAAATGCGGTCAGCATCCGTTTGTTCCTTCAGTTTCTGTGTTATACATCTGACAACCTTGATAAGGAACTGAAGCCCAAACTGAATACAACAATGGAGGATGAATGAATGGTTGCGCACAGTGAATACTGGTGATCTTAGATGAATTGATGTTTTAATTCCTCTAAAACCAGTGATTATGTGTGAAATGTTCCTGTTTGCTTGTGTCTGTTTCACAGGTGACTGAATGTGAGATCTTCCTGTCTCTGCTGGTGAAGTTTCTTGACGGGGAAAAGCCTCAGTGGCTCCGAGCCGTCGCTGTAGAATCAGTCCATAGGCTGTGTGTGCAGCCACATTTACTATGGTAAATGCATTTATCTATACGCATTCACTTATTTCATTAAATTGATCCTTTTCCTCGTCTTTCTGATCTGAGGATCAGTGGCGATCAGTGGGGAGTCCAAAGGGTGCCCTGGCCCCATCTTGAAAAAATGTCCAGGTCATAGAAAGACATACAGAGTAATTTTACACAATAAATGGATAAATAAATGTATGAATTTAAAAATTACTGAAGACATGTATTAATATACATATATAATATATATATATATTATTTATTTTTATTGGACTTGTCTGGACATCCTTTTTGAAATTCTCTGGAGGCGCCACTGCATTGAGACATTTGCAATTCTTCTTTTTTCCTTCTTGTTTTTATTTCCTCGAGTGTTCACATTTTGCTGTTTCCTTGTTTTGTGTGTGTTTCTAACAAAGCGTTTTGTTTCTTATCCCCCTCTCCAGCTCTTTCTGTCAGTCTTACGACATGAAGCAACACTCCACCAAGGTGTTCAGAGATATCGTCAACGCTCTGGGATCCTTCATTCAGTCCCTTTTTATTGTCCCAAATGCTGGCAACGCTGCTGCTGTCAGTGCACCTGCTGGTTAGTTACCTTCATGGTTGAGTTGGTGCTGAATATTAAAGAAAAAACACGTGTTAAAAGGCCTTTGAAATTTGATAAATGTAGGTACATTTTAAATGTAAAATCTGTTAAAAATTGTCTTTTTGAAACAACAAAACACTTTAAATAAAACTGCTTTTGTAGGAAGTACACATTTTTTTAATGCTTTTCTATTTTTATCGCTCTTCCTCTCTAGGTGGGTCAGGGTCAGGGGTCCAGGGCACGGCTCAGGGTGTTCCAGGTACAGGAGGGGGCGGCGGCACCTTGACCACACAGGCTGCGTTCGAATACCGCGGCACCTGGATCCCCCTCATGACTGTTAGCGTCCAAGGCAGCGCCAAGGCCACCTAGTAAGGGTTCCTTTCATATTTATTACACTTTGAAACTGACAACATGTGTTCTGTAGACATATTATTAATGGCTGTAGTGAAACTCCACTAGTAGTGTAGCGGATAATTGAATATTTCAGCAGAATCTTACACATGTGGATACAAGAACCTAACTAGTTGCAGATGTTCCCAGCAGCTTGCTGGTTTGAAAAAACAAAAGTTAGCCACTAAAAATTTCAAAATGGCTGCCATGATCATCAAGGAAAATTTATTGTTGCATTAAAACTGCTGAAATGTATCACAGTTGAAGACTTTTTGTGTCAAATCATACATAATTGTACCTGTAGAAATCACATTTAAAGATACTTTTTCATTTCTTGACATCCAGGACCATCATGGATGTCATGAAAAATAAATTATTACTCTATAATTACTGTTTGCAGTTTGAACCATAGAAGTAATATATTTTTCCTTGATATCCGGTTTCTCTTTTTTTTGTGGACATATTTTTCAAAATGGATGTACTGGAGAATATATGTTTGTATTAAAATCAGCAGCAGTTGTAACCAGTTGTGGTCACAGCTAACCACACAGTTTGGTTTGCCGAATGGGTAACATTTTATGGCAATAAATGGTTTAAAAGCCTTGTAAATGGCAGCCATCTTGAAAAATTGCCATTATCTTACAATTTATAACCACAATAGATCAACATATTTACTATAATCAAATCAAACCCGTATCTGCTTTATGCTGGGGTGAAGCTGAATGTTTTCACATCTGATTCGGTCTGGACATTCTCCCCCACCCAGCTTGGAGATGCTGGACAAGGTGGAGCCTCCGTCCATCCCAGAAGGCTACGCCATGTCTGTGGCCTTCAGCGCCCTGCTGGACCTGGTGAGGGGCATTACCTCCATGATCGAAAGAGAGCTGACCACGGAGGAGGAGGGAGCTGCAGAGTTCAGGGAGACTCACCCTGAGCAGGAATGGAAACCAGAGCAAGGTGGGAATAATCGCTGGGAAATAAAGCTTCCGCTGATATTTGTTAAATGGGACGACTAAATGTGGACAGGTAGAGTTTTGGCTAAATGGTTTCAACAAAAGGTTCTGTAACCTTAGATTGTCAGTAACATGCTTGTAAGAGTGACATATGAAATAGAAATACAGCCATCTATTAATTTCCCAAAGCAATTTAAAGTCCAGTTAGCATCTCGTTTTTCGTTTCAGGGGCCCACTTGGTTTGGGAGGAGATGGTCAACGCCAGCTGGTGTGGTCTGCTGGCTGCCCTGTCTCTGCTGCTAGATGCAAGGTAAGAAAAACATATTAGTTATTATTCAAACAGAAAATCACCCTCACATTTATCATCAAGCTATACTTATATAGCTTGATAATACTTATCTGTCAAATAATTATGTCAGACCTTCACCAAAAATGAAATAAAATGATCTGAAGTTAGTAGTTGTGACATAAAATGTGGAAAAGTTAGCTTTAGGTTATAATTACCGTATTTTCTGGACTATAAGTCTTTTTTTCCTCATAGTTTGGTAGTCCATAGTGACTTATACATGTCTTTTTCCTCTGCATGATGTGTTTTTTTGGACTTGTGAGACGTAGCTGGGCTTTTATGTGCTAAATGATAACCACATACATCAAGTGTAGTAAATGTTTATGCTCCCAGCACCGATGAGGCGGCGACAGAGAACATCCTGAAGGCGGAGATGACCCTGGCGTCGCTGTGCGGCCGCCTGGGCCTGGTGACGCCTCGCGACGCCTTCATCACAGCCATCTGCAAGGCCTCTCTGCCACCCCACTACGCTCTCACCGTCCTGAGCAGCAACACCTCCAACCTCTCCAGCAAAGGTTCCCACAGACAGTTTTTACACACACAGACACAATCTCAAGTCGACTGCTGTTTGTTCACAACAAATCCACTGAATTAAGTTTGGATTTTCAGTGGATCCCAGCTTTCCACATAAACATTGGAGTCTTGTTTTGGAAAGTTTTCCTTAAAGCCTGTTTGTGCGTTTTGCAGAGCTTTGCTGAAGTCTTGGCTGCCATGTGTGTGCTTGTGTTCTCCACAGCTTACTCCATCCAGGGCCAGAGTGTGCAGATCATCAGCCCCTCCAGTGAGTCTCATCAGCAGGTGGTGGCCGTCGGGCAGCCGCTCACCGCTCAGCCTCAAGGCACCGTGGTGGTGAGGACACACTTACACGTTTGATACTTTAAATATACGCAGAAGATTTTTATTATTTTGAATCAAAGCAAATTTTGCCACTTGGGCTATAAGAAAATGTCCCAAAAATTCTGATGTTGCTGTTAATAATGGAGAATTTCTCTCCAAAACTAATGAGCAAAGCTGGTCGAGTCCGGTTCTCTGCGACTTAAATAAATGTAAAAAAAAAAAGGTAGAATCGCTTATCAGCATAACTGATGTGGGGAAAAAAACCATAAACTGACTTTAAGCAAAGTTTACAAACTCAAAAACTTTCTAAAAAGAAACTAAAAGCACTTAGAGTTTTGTTGATGGCTGCCATTAAGCTTTTTTTTTTTTTTTTTTAATGACCCAATTAACTAATTTTTCAATTCAACATTTATCCTTTTTCTTCTTACCAAACAGTTTCATATATTTATTTATCTTTCCCGGAAGATGTTTTTCTTTTCCATTCCACAAAATCCAACGCAATACCAACATATAGTTCCGCAAAGTTGCTCAACTTTAATCTTTTAAGTTTTCAATCTCAGCGTGTCGTTCTGGATAAAGAAATGTTGGCAGCCTTTGCTAACGAGGCGTTCTGCTCTTTTCAGTAATACAACAAATATAAAATGGTAAAAATGGCAGCTAATAGTCATTTTGTTTAATATTAAAGACTTGTTTACGACGCTTAATGTTTAATTATTTGCCTTTAACAGCAGGAAGGCAATTGGCTCAATAATTTTCTTTTTCATGATTAACAATTTCGAAGATCAATTTTCTTTACAGAAACAACCGAATGAATTTCTCTTAATGGTTTCACATGTGTGTGAATTTTTCATTTTATTTCCATTTTTATTTATTGTTTTTGGTTGTGTTTTATTTTGGGGTATTTAAAATGTCTTCCAGTTTCAGTGCCAAGAGATCTTTACAAAATGAAACTTTATTCATCTTTGAGAGGACGAACTTGCATTATTTTTCCCATTTATCAATAATTTACTCGCAAAAGTTCTCAAAACAACAATATTATCGTTGATCTCTATTTGTCATCCAGCAAAAATGTTTTGTCACGTCTAACTGTGGCAGTGAAAACAGAGCATGTTTTCACAGCACATGCTCCATCATTTGTTCAGATTGTTTTAGTTTTAGGTGTCCGCTAAACGTGTCACCATGTAAATAATCATCTCGCTTTTATTTCAGCTGACTGCCAAAAACATCCAGTGTATGAGGACGCTGCTGAACCTGGCTCACTGCCACGGCGCCGTGCTGGGGACGTCGTGGCAGCTGGTGCTGGCGACCCTCCAGGTAAGGCACACGCCTCCTCACTCACACTGGTGTCATTTGATTAGGGGGTTGAGCGCTTTACATACCTTATACTTGAGACATACACCTCCATTGTTTTATTTTATGAATCCGTTTTGTGATGGATGGTGTTGGATCGACTTTGACAGCTTTTTCTGTCTCTCCCAGCATCTAGTTTGGATCCTGGGGCTAAAACCAGCGGTGGGTGGAGCCCTGAAACCGGGGCGAGCCGTGGAGGGACCGAGTACGGTGAGTTTTGTTTCTTTCTTTTTCATATAGAGAAATTATTTTCCTCTTCTACTACTTTATCTGGGGCGACAGCTGTGTGTGGCGTAGATGCTAACATCAGGAGAAGTCAACAGAAATGACCAAAATGACCAAAAAAATCCTGGGAAAATATATATTTGGCAATAAATTGTTAAGGAATTCATTGTCACTATGCATCTATGTTCATCCCAGAAAACTATCCTTGCTCCTGGATAAAATTCTGGCCCCGGACGTTTTGTTTGCAGGTGTTGTAATCTTTGCTTCCACCTTTTACTGACTGTGAATGTGAACAGGTGCTGACCACAGCAGTCATGACGGATCTGCCCGTCATCTCCAACATCCTGTCCCGACTCTTTGAAAGCTCACAGTAAGAATTTTTCAATCTTCAATGTTGTCAAATTTAGTATTGATTTCAGTATAAGTTTAATATGTTTCTCAGCTAATCAGCTTCACATTTAGGCGATATAGATTTAAAGTTTTAGCACAATATGTAGAGGTACTATTGTGATAGCAATAAAAGTGATGATAAGAACTATTTAGTTTTTAGGTAACTGTGTGGTTGTGGCTGCGTGTCACAGTAAAGTAATTCTAGCCCCAGAAACACAAATACTGCTTTTGAAAAACTTTCCTATATGCTTCCTTAGGATGCCAGTAACACAAAGAAATGTGATTTATATCAGCTAGATGAATATTGTAACTGCTTTTAGTCAGATTTTAAAATTTATTGGCATTTACTGAACAAACAGTGTAGGAAAAAATTGTAAAATGAACAGTTCAGACAGTTGTCAGGGATTTTAAACAATTAATTGGAATTTATTGTGACAACAATAAATCAAAATTCTTATAATTCATTTATCACGATAAATGATAAACAATACAATACGATAAATGCCCACCCCTACTCACATTTATAGTTACACTTTACCTTTTACGATTAAAGTAAAACAGTTTTAAAATATGTATTTTTTTAATTAGGTACCTGGATGACGTATCGTTGCATCACTTAATCAACGCGCTCTGTTCCCTCTCTCTGGAGGCCATGGAAATGGCTTATGGAAATAATAAGGTAAGAAAAGTTTTCCAACTCACCAATATTTTCTCTTTTTGAGTTTCCACTGGTTAAAATCCAAACTCACATCTGCATTGCCTCACTTCTCATTTCACGCTATGTCCGATACTTTCATACGTCTTGTTTTCTGGCCGTTGTTCAGGAGCCGTCTCTGTTCGCCGTGGCTAAGCTGCTGGAGACGGGCCTCGTCAACATGGACCGCATCGAGATCCTGTGGAGACCCCTGACAGGACACCTGTTAGAGGTAACCTATACCCGCGTTAAACCCGCCCACTAATGACGGCTAAAAATAGGTCGAGACGGTTAGTGGGAAACAGTTGTTGGAAACATTTCTTTATAAGCCTGTGCAATAGATTTAGTACAGCAGGAATGTATCCCCCCCCCCCACAAATTTGAAACAAAATTATCTTATAGTATGTTTGCACAAACAGATATTAGAAGTGATTCTTCAGAAAGCTCAATTGCAGTTTATTTAAAGTGCGCTCTGTTTACATTGACAGACTGGAAGGCTGCTAGGACTTGTATACATTTTGTTGATATATATCAGCACCAACATAATTATTGGCTGAGTTATTTTTTTGAACCTGGGCAGGTATTAATTACCGATGTTTCTGCCTTCTTTATCACATCAGTGTAAGTGTGTGAGGTAATTTTGGGGTTGTTTTTCTGTGGCTGTGTGATAACGAGGCAGAATTATTGACTTTTTAGCAACGTCAGCAGTGTAGTGTTTTTTTTTAATTGAAATGTAATTTAAATATACATGATATATAAAATATTGGATATCGTCCATAACAGCTACATTAATATCAGACATTGGTATTGGCCCAAATTTTCAGATCCCTACTTGCATGTCAATACATTTTTACTTTTTTTTTTTTCAAATATTTTCAAACCAAATGTAAACTCATAATACCCTTGTATGTTTTTCCAAATAATGCAGGAAGAACCAATAAAAAGTGAAAACATTTTCATATTCATTGAATTTTTCCACACTGTGTCCCGGTCAAAACCATAATCTTTAATGACCTCTGTTGAGATTTTATGTTAAAGACAAAGTAGAGTGTACCTGTGAAGTGGAACAAAGGAGATATATGATTTTAAAATAGTTTTTTTGTTTTTGAAGAAAGCACAGTTAATGTAAATGTATTAAAAAACTACATTAAAGTTTATAATTGTACCCTGACAAAATATGCAATAGCTCAAAAGTGTTGGGTAACATTTCTACATTTGGACATCTGTCTCAGAGTGTTGAAAGGTTTCTTTACATCTTCCTTATCTCCCCCTCTCTTTTGCACACGTTTGTTTTGCAGAAGGTAAGCTATGATTTTTTTGAAACACTTCTTTTTCTCGTTTATTTTTTCCCCTCATATCTCTCTCTTTTTCTCTCTCTCGCTGTCCGACATAAACATGTCGGATCCGAGACGGCGCTGAATGTCAGAATGTGTCCGCAGTTTGTTTGCCGCGTTAATCTGATTCATCACACAGCAAGAATCTAAATGTGCACCTTCAAAGTCTGCCTACCTTAAATCTTTCCCTGCGCGCTTATTCAAATTCCTTCATAGATTGAAGAAACTACGCTACAATTCATACTTTTACCATGTTTTTTCCTCTTTTTTTTAATTTTCCGAATGCAGAATGTGATTAAAATGTTGAGCTTTACGTGGACACAAAATGATACACATGGATCATCTGGATTCTGAATTTGTCATTTCATTTCTACCCGTTTACAATCTCAGAGGTAGATCCAGTAGTGTATTTGTTCTGCTACTCATCCAGGCCTCTCCATGTGTATCTATACTCCCAACGTTGTCTCGTCTGTAACAACCTAATCTGCAGCTGCAAGTTGATCTCTTATGCGTCTGGTGTGTTCGTGTCTCCTGTAGGTCTGCCAGCACCCAAACTCCAGAATGAGAGAGTGGGGGGCCGAGGCGCTGACGGCGCTAATCAAAGCCGGGCTCTCCTATAAACACGACCCTCCGCTCGCCCAAAATCAGGTAGGCTTGATCACACACTCAAAACACGCTCTTCTTTCCTCTTTTCTTGTTTTTGTGCTAAATAATGTCAGACTTTGTGGAGAAATAAAAATAAAAAAAATTCCCTACACTGTGCTAATGCACTTTTTTTTCTGCATTTGTCCTTCAAATTGGCTGTTTGTGATGCTGACATTTAGAAAGTCTCTGCTGTCACTTTGTAACCATGACGAGCACGCGTCTGCCAACTGCAAGAAAACGAGATAAGAAATGTCACCGTCATCTTGTGCTGTGAGACTTGGTGACCTTTACCTCGCTGAAGCAGATACAGGCGACACCATTAAGGCAGGACACAACAACTGCGCAAAAGAATAGATCTGCAAAACTCAGAGGAAAACATATCAATATTAGTGGTTGATGTGCATAGGTGCATTTCACCATTGTAGCTGTACATTGCATTTATATTTTAGGCTGATTCTGTAAGACATTTATGCCCATTTTTATGGATTTTTTTGTAATTTATGGAGATTTATTCTGTAAACTTAATATGTCAAACATCCTTAGTGTCTGTAATTAACGATATTTTGACAAAAATAAGCAAGATTTTCAATTGGAAAAACTCTTTTTGCTGCACAGTATTGAAAAGACAATTAAGTTTTTTATGTTTTTAATCTGTTACTTTTATTAGTTTGGTTATTAGTTTAGCTTTCCAGGGTTCAGGAACCTCTGATCATTCATGTAACTTCTGTCACATTCCTCAGGCTGGCCGTTCAAATGTATTCATTACTTTGAATGAACCCAATCCTCAATGTTATTATTTGCATGGGAAAAGCATTTTGTGGCATTGCTATGACAGCACCTGTCAGTTTTAAAATTGCAGATTTGCAAATCAAGAATCATTTTTTATGTGCAGGACTGCAAATATCGATTATTTTAGTAATTGATTATTCTACAGATTGTTTTGGCGATTAATCGGATAAGAAAAATTGGCACATTCTGCAGATTTCCCCATATAACCAATAAAGTATTCCCCTTAATATGTTGTTTTTGCCAGCAAATTGCTTTTTTGATTCTTTATATTTAATTTATAGATTAATCAATTACTAAATTAGTTAATGATTATTTGAATAATGAATTAATTGTGATTAATCCAGTTAATCGTTTCAGCCGTAATCATGTTCTTCCTCTCCCCAAAGCGGCTGCAGCTGCTGCTGCTGAACCCCCTGAAGGAGCTGTCCAACGTGTTACACGCCGACATTCGGCAGAAACAGCTGGAGTGCGTCCTTCAGATCCTGCAGAGTCAGGGCGACAGCCTCGGCCCCGGCTGGCCCCTCGTGTTGGGCGTCATCGGAGCTATCCGCAACGATCAAGGGTAAGAGCGAGGGACGCGGCGCTCGGCTGCTGGCGTTTTACTGACACGGACCTTTGATTCCTGTTTTCTCAGCGAATCGTTGATCCGAACAGCCTTCCAGTGCCTGCAGTTGGTGGTGACCGACTTCCTCCCCACAATGCCTTGCACTTGCCTCCAGATTGTGGTGGATGTGGCTGGCAGCTTCGGCCTTCAGAACCAGGAGCTCAACATCAGCCTTACTTCCATCGGCCTGCTGGTGAACTTTCCCTCGTGTTCAGCGAACGATGCGCTAACTCGCGTCGTGACGAGGAGATAAACCCCCCCCTCTCTGTCCTCCGGTCCATTTTCATCCACAGTGGAACATTTCCGACTACTTCTTCCAAAGAGGGGAGGCCATCACCCAGGAGCTGGAGCGAGAGGAGGAGGCTCTGCAGAAGCAGGCGCGGGAGAAGGGCGAGACGCTGAACAGACCGTTCCACCCCGCCCCTCCCTTCGACTGCCTGTGGTTGTGTTTGTACGCCAAACTGGGCGAGCTGTGCGTCGACCCGCGGCCCGCCGTACGCAAAAGCGCAGGCCAGACGTTGTTCTCCACCATCGCCGCCCACGGGACCCTGCTGCAGCAGCCGACGTGGCACATCGTGGTCTGGAAGGTAGCATGCCACAGGGTTTCCCCCACTGTATTATAAGCCTATGTGTGTTTTTGTTTTTATTAAAAAAGAAACATCTCTGCACCAAGAACAGAACAACTCGTCCCATAAAACTCGGGCAACCAAAGCAGTCTCTGTGGCGCTTATTAAAAACTCAATAGACACAAAACGAAAGAGCTACTAAAACCTCATAAATTAAATTTATCTTTGCTGAAGCAATTAGAACAAATTTAAGAGCATTGATATCCTCTTAGTTCATTTATACCTTGAAGAAGTATTTGACCTTGAATTTGAAGCAAACAGATGCATTTTTTTCCTTAAATTGCCTCCTCTTTGGCATTGTTCTTTGGTATTTAAGGTTTTGTTCCAGCTACTGGACTGTGTGAGGACGTCGTCCACCACAGCGGACAAGGAGAAGATCGAGTCTGGGGGCGGGAACATCCTCATCCACCACTCTCGTGACACTGCCGAAAAGCAGTGGGCAGAGACCTGGGTGCTGACGCTGGCCGGTGTGGCTCGCATTTTCAACACGAGGCGGTATCTCCTCCAGCAACTAGGTGAGCCTGCAACTACGTGTTTATAAGCGTTACTAATCTTCAGAGGTGTCTTGAAGTGACTTTTTCCACTTCTGATACGATACCGATATTGAAGCTTTGCGTATCGACTGATACCGATATTGACCCGATACGATATCAACAGAAATCAGACATTTTTTGTTACTTATTTTGTAGTTTGGAACATTAGAAATCTAGTGATGTTACTTAAACAGAAAACAATAGTTTTAGAATAAATGACCTATTTATTGTTAGCCAATGGGTCTGGATAGAAATGCTGGGGCAAACTAAATGCTTTTAAATTTTAAATGCAGAACGATGTAGCTTTTCTTATGGCTGATGTCGGATCGGGACACTCCTAGTAATCACAGCCACTTCCTGTTGGTTCTGACCGTCTCACCGTGTTTCTGTAGGGGATTTCTTCGAAGCCTGGGAGGTTCTGTTAAACCACATCCAGTCGGCCGCCCTCAGTAAAAACAACGAGGTCTCGCTAGCCGCTCTCAAGAGCTTCCAAGAAATCCTACAGATTGTCACGCCGGTCAAAGACTCGGACAAAGCCGGGGACGCGCTCGCCGCCATGGGCGTGCCCCCCGTCCTGATCGACCCGCTCTCCGCCTCCGGCCCCGGCAGACCCCTTGTGCGCTCAGACTCGCTGGTCGAGAGGTTGACGAGGTACAATGGCGCTGAGCTGCAGGCGCCGCCGCCGGGGGAGGAGTCGGCGCTGGAGGACTCGACGCTGTGGTGGTCTGCGTGGAACACGTGGTACAGAGCGGGAACGGAGAGCACGAGGCCCCCCAGCGGGCCGGCCGAGAAGCTGGCCTTCATCCCGAGCCAGCCCTTCCTCACGGCACTGATCCAGATTTTCCCGGCACTCTACCAGCACATCAAAGCGAACTTCAGCATGGACGACCTGAAGAAGCTGGGAGTGATCCTCCACTGCGCCGTGTCTGTGCCTATAAGCAGCGACGCCTCGCCCTTCATCCTGCCTTCCTACACAGAGGCCACGCTCACCAGCCTGCAGGAAGCCGTGCTCACCGCTCTGGATGTGTTGCAGAAGGTAGGGCGGCGCGCAGCTGGGACGATGCGGAATATCGCGATGAAGGGGTTAATTGTGGGAAATCTTAATTTTCTTGAATCTTTTCTGTTCTTTCATGAAACTGTCCCTGTGACGCTTTGCATCTCTGCTGCTAAACATCAGTGGTGGGGAATATGGATTTCTAATTTTATAACGATGTTTTATGGTGCTATTGTGAAAACACTAGAGATCGTGATAATAAAAAAAACCTACTTATTACATATTTTGTAGAGAACTGGATGGTTGTTACTGCAGACACAGCATTCATAGCACTACAAACACAAGTACAATTCCTGAAAATTATTCCGATTTACAGAGGCATTTACTTAAAAAGTCAGATTTATAAATACTGCGCAGAATAGTGCATAAAATCATGATTTTGATGCTTTTGTGGAACAATCAGTGGAGAAAATAGTAAAAATAACATTTCCGATTTTACAGTCAATTTTTTATTTTTATTTTTTTTAATCTACCATCAGGAACTGAAATTTATAATGATAAATCTAAATTCTTATAAGAAATCTTTCACGATAAATGATAAATGACACGATAAATGCCCACCCTCTACTAAACATGTACATCTGGTTTGGACGTGTAGGGAATTAAGCGTGTATCAAAAGCACTAAAAATACTCAGAGCATGCAGAATTTGTAAATAAAATGTATAATTTTGCTTATTCATTTTGTTGTACATTTATATCTACATGGAAAAAAAGATAACTCAGGATGTCTACTATTTTTTTATGAAGGAGCCATGGCCCCCCCAAACCTCCAATTGTGGTCACCACTGGAGTCGACCATGTTGGTTTTTGTTTGGACATCCAGTCAGCGATTCAATGATTTTGGGGATGCTTAACTAAATTAGAGGGGCAATATAAACTGTGTAGTTGTGTTTTTTTGTTTTGTTTCAAGTTGGCTATACAATTATCGATCATAGTGAATATCAGTTATCAACTTTAACAGCAATACTAGTATTGGATAGTGATATTCGCTCAAAATGTACCCATCAGTGCATCACTTATTGAATCCACGCAGGCCATTGTTACTGCAACATTGCAAATCTTGCAACCCTAATTATGTGTTATTATATGATTTATTTTACCTCATATGTCAAGGATAAAAAAAACAATAGTTAAAAGCTCTCTGAGTCAAAAAAGTAATGATATAAATGGTTTCAGCAGGACAGGTTTTCAGAGCCGCTTCGGGGGAAGATTGTTTGTTTGCATCATGTAATATGCAGTCCTGCGGTGAATGTCAGCGGTGTTTGTTCCTCTCCTCCCTCCCCGCTGCAGGCCATCTGTGTGGGCCCTGAGAACCTGCAGGTCATGTACCCGGCCATCTTTGAGCAGCTGCTGCTTTTTGTGGAGTTTTCCTGCAAGCCTCCTCAGTACGGCCGGGTGGAAACCAAACACGTGGCCAACGCTAAATACAACCAGGTATGACCTCCGACTCACCATGCCACCTCCACGCAGGTGTTCTGGATGTTTTGTTTGTTTGTTACATCAAAGGAGGTTGAATATAATCCAACCTTCTATCCAATCAAACTATTCCTCACATACTTAAGGAGTTGTTTTAGAAGTAGCAAGCTATTTCTTTCTGAAAATTCCTCCACCTGCTTAGATTTGGCTCCCAACATGTGCATAGCTTAGCTTGTGTTGCCACTTTTCTTTAGTCTTTGATTTATTGTAAGAGAGATTGAGGTAGTTACAAAACATCTAACTGCAGCATCTTTGTTTGCATGCTGGGAAACAATTTCTTCAGTCAGCAAGTTTTCAGACCTGAGGGACGCCGTACATTATCTGCACAGAATGATGCCAACAGTTGTGATTTAAAACCCAAACAAAATGTCGAGAAAATGCTTGCAGAAAACAATGTGCTGTGTGTTATCCACCAAATTCACGACCGGGTTCAGAAGAATAAGGGCCTCCGGGTTGGAGCCAATTTTGGTGCCCAATCCTCCCCAAAAAATAAATAAATACAATCTTTTACTCGTGCAAAGCTACACATTAGAATGTATGAATTGATGGGTGGCTGATTTGAAACTTCATGAAAGATATGCTATGATGTCATCATTTTTAATAAGTGGTGTTAAAATTTTGAAAATCCAACAATATTGAAGAAAAAAGAACACCACATGTGAAAGGAACCAGAGTTTAATTACATGCAGAATACCAAAATAAAAGTAGCTTTTTTTTTTTCTTTGTGGGCCGCCCCAAAACTTGGGCGGGGCCCTGGGCGACTGCCAGTTTCTAAATTCTAATCTGGATGTTGATGAGAGATGTTCAGATATCTAACTCTACAGACAATATTCATGTCACCATTATCTTTTTGACATTTTGTCCTACTAAGATCAAATCCTTCATGGATTCTGTGTGATTAAGTAACACAAAGCAGTGCATGATGTGGTTTTCACAGTTTTACACACAAAACAAACAAACAAGCAGGCAGAGCTGCAATGATTGGTTTAGATTATAGGTGTCAAACTGAGGCACATGGGCCAAATTTGGCCTGTTGTTTAAATATATTTGGCCCACTGGTTTAATAAATTCTACCAGCCTGCCACCAGATGGCAGAAGTGTTGCTAATACTACAAATCCCAGAATGCTCTGCTGGTGCCACAGATTTTACTTTTGATTCCATTTGTGTGTAAAGTATCAAACTTTGCTTGCTCCAGCATCGATGTGTAAGCAAACTGAAGGATTTTTTTCCTTTTTTTTATGTTTATACTTTTGACGGTTGATATATCTGAAGAGAAGGGAAACACGGTGAGGTCGTCATGCCAGCTTACCCTTGCAGGGTTGCGTGATGCCTGGCGCTTAATGTTATTTATTTTGACCCTTAGATATAAATTAAGGGTTTCAAGCAAAATGACACAAAGTCTAGACTGAAATATTTTGCTCTCTCACATAAAATTCCAACTATATAACTTTGACGGATTTTGGTTGTAAAGCAGCAAAGTTTTGAAAAGTCATTAGACATTATTTGTGATTGCTCACGTCTGATTGGCTCAAATATCCCTGCCTTATTCTGCCCCCACCGAAAAAAATATATATATAAAATAAAAAATCACTAGTTAATTTTCTGCAAAATCAGCTCCTCTGCTTCAAAGCAGCCGGTTAATCTCAGTCTTTTTCTCATTCTGTTTCTCGGACCCGCTCACCGCGGATAACCCATTTTAGATCCAGCTGTTTGCGCCGGTGAGTTTCGTTATCTGCCTCAAGCTCCGCCCCCCCCACCCCCCTCCACCCCGCCCCCTCCCTCATCTATAGTGGCACTAAGCTGATCGGCGATGAGCTCCCCTCTGCGGCAGACGAGGAATCGGTCGGCTCGGTGTTTCCTCTCTTGTCTCATCTGCGTCTCACACTCACTCCATGCTGCCCCTCCTCCTCCACCCTCCCACCCCTCTCTGCCTGCCACTAACTGGTGGTTGCGCCTCTGTGTGCACCGTCCGTGTGGAGTTCATTTTTCAGTTGACTTTGTGATTTTTGGTGATCCTTTATTTATTTATTTATTTATTTTGCACAAGTGTGGCTCTCTTTGTTTCTTAAAGGCACACTTTGATGATTTGACTCTAACATCATGGGGCAAAACTAATGGCAGCGGTAAAGTTTCTTCCTTCCTGCTTTAAAGTGTGCCTTTAAATCAAGCTTTCAGTGTTGCCAGATTTTGAAGAGGGAATGTTTCCTTTCTGATTTTTAGATTTTCAGGTTCATGTAAAATGTTTTTTCTTTTCTTTGCCTCCACAGGCAGAGTGGGTTGCCTTAAACTACGTGCCCTTTGCTGAGCGCTCCTTGGAGGTGGTGGTGGACCTTTACCATAAAACGGCGTGCCACAAAGCTGTCATCAATGAGAAGGTTCTGCAGAATATCATCAAGGTATTTATGCTGAATAAACCTGAGCTAAAACAGGAATTTTAAGAAGCATAGTCAAAAATTCATTCATAAAATCCATGGAGAGTTTTACAAGTTCTGACTTCTGACGGGGACAATAGCAAAGCCGTTTTCATCATGTTTGTCTTTGATAAATGCTACTATTTAGCTTCAAAGTGTACATTTAATTTAAGATTCTTAAAGTATGGTGGTTTAATGAAGTCACTAAGTCAGTTTTTCTTTCTTTCTTTCTTGTTGTCTTTGTTAATTTTGCAAAAATATGTTGCATGCAAAACTAAACATGGATAAATGGTCCTTGTTTTCACATCCTACATGCTTTTGAGATTCTAAGCAGCTGCTCCCAGTTATAAAAAAAAATAAAATAAAAAATACTTTGTTGCCATGGTTACACATCATAATCAACTATCTGCAAGTAAAACCATAAAAGCAAAAATCCTGCCAGTTGCACAGCATCCAAAAAAAAACATAAAAGCAACCAAAAAAAGGACAGACATCAGAACAAATACAGCAGAACTGCTTCAAGATTTTCACGGATAAGGAAGTTTTATACATTTCCTTATAATTGCTCTTCAAACAATGTTCATGTAAGATTAAAATTGCGCTTTTTTTTTCTTTTCTCCTTTTGAAGACTTTAAGGATGCCGCTGGGTTTGAAGTACGCCTGTCCGTCTGAGAGCACCTGGAAGCTCGCCGTGTCGTCTCTGCTCAAGGTGCTGTCCATCGGGTTGCCTGTTGCGCGCCAACATGCCTCGTCTGGGAAGTTCGACACCATGTGGCCGGAGTTGGCCAACGCCTTTGAAGACTTTCTTTTCACCAAAAGGTACGTTCCCCTCCAAACCTCTTGATGCAGACGGCCGGTTTCAAAATCCGCTCGTGGTGCGCTAACCGTTTCTGTTTGTTATTTTTTCTCCAGCTCTCCCCCTGATAATCTGTCTATTCAGGAGTTTCAGCAGAACGAATCGATCGATGTTGAGGTATTTTATCCGTTTGACCATTCAGTGATGTATCTGAGAAAAGTTTTCGCTTCTTTTCTTTCCCTTACATCATGATGGTCTCCTTCCTTTCAGGTGGTCCAGTTGATCAGCACAGAGATTTTACCATTTGCCAATTTCATCCCCAAAGACTTTGTTGGTCAGATCATGACTATGCTCAACAAGGGCTCCATTCACTCCCAAGCTCCCTCGTTCACAGGTAAAATTGAGGCTGTCTTCACATCTGGTTGTCTGGTAGATTTGATTCGTTTGGGGACCAAAAGTGCAACATTTATTACATTTTCAGGTGTGATTCGCTTTCATGCTACACTGTAAAATGAACCAAGCACTTTCAAAAACCTGAGGCATCAGGAAGTCCTGAAGGAAACGACACAAAGAAAAATGGAGGGGTGTTGGATTTTAGCTGGTGTAGCATTTCTCTTTTGTCTTTGGTAAAAGACCACGAGGGATTTTTGCCGCTATCGCTAAACTTGCGTATTGGATTGGTTGTATTTTCCCAGAATGCCCTGCACTGTAGTCCACGTAATGTTTTTGGAGTGGTCTGCAGTCTTTTTATGTGGACTTTTTTAGCCTCCATTAGAGTTTGATGGTGCGTTCACACCTCCCCAAACAAACCGGACTTCCCAGACAAACAAACTAGAGTCGAATGAAAGTGGCAGCAGCGACCACTGAGGAGTCGCAAAAGTATAGCGGTCGGTTTAACTCTATAGATGCCAATGTGGCTTTTCTTTCCGCAGAGGCTGAGATAGACGTGCGGATGCGGGAAGACTTTTCGAAGGTGTGCTTCGAGACGCTGCTCCAGTTTTCCTTCAGCAACAAGGTGTCCACCCCTCAGGAGGGCTACATCTCTCGAATGGCGCTCTCCGTGCTCCTCAAGAGGGCCCAGGACGTCCTCCGACGCTACGTGGAGGACGAGCGGTTGAGCGGACGCTGTCCGTTACCGAGGTATGTCCGCACGCTTCGACACACCCGCCACGTTTCCATCGCTTACAAAATTGCGCAAATCCAAAGTACAGAAAAAAATTTACTTAATGGAGACGCACCCATTTAAAAAAAAAAACATTCAGCCAATCACAGACTTCGGGGTATTTTATTTGGATTTATCAACTAGACCAGCAGTAACTTTTTCCACACTCACATGAAAATGGCATCAAGAAAAAAATTCCATAAATGTACTTTGCCGTCTTCCTCATTTGTTTTTTGCCTCTTTCTTATGATTTTCAGGCAGCAAGTGACGGAGATTATCTTCGTTTTGAAAGCTATAAGCACTTTGATGGACTCTCTTAAAAAGACTCTGCCAGAAAACGGTATTTTCCTCACCGTGCCTGAAGACATCCCTCCACTTTCTGCCTATTAATCTTTCTTCTTCTTGTTCCCTTCATGCAGTGGATGGCAACACGTGGGCTCAGGTGATCGCTCTGTACCCTACGCTAGTAGAGTGCATCACCTGCTCCTCGTCCGAGGTGAGCGCAGCCCTGAAGGAGGCCCTGGGGCCCTTTAAAGACTTTATGCAGCCACCCGTCTCCAAAGTCCAGAACGGAGAGTCCTGACCGGACTTACTCTCACACTCCCTGTTTTTATAATAATGAAGAAATCTTGAATCTGGATTCTTATCCTGGGGTGCTTCACAAGTGCTTGGACATTGAACTCCATTTACGACGATGCGAAGCAGACCCTCCCCCCCCTCCCTGCCCGCAGAGAAGGCCGGACGACTCCAGACTTAACATGCATCATTGTGTGCTTTTCATATGAGCTAATGACACTTAAACCCCTCTGCCTCCATTCACCTTCAGGTTGGCTGCAGTTGCCTGTCGACTACAAAAATAAAAGAGAAAGTTGCAGTGTTTCTCTTGGGTTTGGTTTGTTTTATTCTTCCGAAGACGGCGCATTGATGTACAGCGATTATGTTCTTAAGGAAAAGAAAGGCAGAAACTGATCGTACAAATGAAAAACTCAGATTTCTTTTTGGTTTTTTTCACCATTTCCAGCAACGAAGTTCCTGCAACTTTTTATGCAAATAGAAAGAAAAAAAAACTTCCCCAAATCTTTTAACATTCCATGTCACCTTCAGCCAGCCGTGTGAAAAGGGATGTACATGACTGTAAAATAAACGGGACATTTCTCCAATCAGCTGTCTGCTTTATTATAAGGCATGCTCAGGGGAAACACTTCATCTGTTTGCTACACATTTATTCTTATATATTTATTAGTATGATGTGTACAGGAAGGATGAATATAGAGTATTGACAAAGTTTTTGCCTCCTTACAAATTTAGATGGATAGAAAATTTTAGAAAAATTGCGGTGAATACATTTCCCATCCTGGGAGTGCGAATACAATTTTTGTGGCATAAGAGCATGCAGGGATCTGAATATTTTGTTTTCTGAGGGTGTGCATACTTTTTCTGAGGGTACAGGTACTTTTTTTGTGAGGGACTGGGTGTGAATACTTCTTGCAGGGTAGATAATACTTCATGGAAGTGTGAATACTTTGTATTTAGGGATACAAGTATTTTGTGGTGCAAATACATTTTGGGGTGTGAATACTTTTTGTTTAGCTCCTCAGGCCTAAAAAAGGACCTTAATCAGGTATTTCATGCCTGATGTGACGTCATTGGGGGCATGTGGGTATGAAAGGGTTTTTTTTTTTCTTTTATGGTGATTTAAATTAAGGGAAACAAGGCATCCAAACCAACATGGTAATATGTGAAAACATAATTATCCAATTGTTAGAATTAGCTTTGGTGTAACCACATTTTATGTGAGGAATAGCAGAATCATGAAACCACTTGAATACAAACTTGTCATACATGATCATGAAATAGGCTAAAAGATTTTAAAACCAAACGCGCTAATGTAAAGATTTTCAAGAACAGATGTTGATCGTTAATTGACAACTATTGGTTTGTCATTAAGCAAGCCAGCACATTTAGGGATCAGGTAGCTGGTATGACAAAATAGACTGCATTCATCTTTTTAGGTGTTTAATTTAAACTAATACACTGAATACCAAAGAATATCAATGGGTGTGGTGATCCCTTTTTCGCCACACAAGCATGGGGGGGATTAACATACATTTTGAAGAGAAAGCACGTTTGCAGCTTCATGGCCTCCTCTGAACTCTGGCAGCCGAGGCTCGGTCTCCCATCGACGGGTCACATGAGGGGAAGTGAGCACGAGGAGGAGGATGAGGGCAGGTCTGCCTGGGCGGGGTTTCCCTCCCAGTTCAAGTGTGCGGCTCAGTAGAGGACAGAAGCAGGAGTCCACGGACATCTTCGACTGCAAGGGACTTTCGAGACCGCTCGACTTTTTTTTTTCCTTCTTACAATTTTTTTTTTTTACCGCGTCCTGCTTTTCGTCCGCCGTTAGGCCCCGTTACTGGCTGAGGTAGTAGTTTGTGCTGTTGGTTGGGTTGAGACACTGCCCGCTATGGAGATGACTGCGCAAGCTACTGCCTTGCCAGTGCTGGTGCCTCCGCTTCAGCCGAAGGACGAACAGAAAGTCCCCGCATCTTGTAACGCGGTGAGCGGCTCTCCCAGGTAACACACCCCGCTGAAGCTCACAGGGGGTTTAATTCATGTAAAAATAAGGAATGTAACTGTTTTTATGGTGTTTTTTTTTCTTCTCTAAACAATCTCATAACTGTGTCATGTTTCTCACTGTGTCACGTGTTTATTAATTAAAAAAAAGTACGAAAAAAACGAGCTCTGTCTTATGTAATTTTTCATCATGCCCTCGTGTAAATTCAAGTATTTTTTTTCTAAATGTAACATCATGGTGGGCGTATTTGTTCTGGTTTGCAGCCCCGCGAGCGGCGGCTGGACCGTGTGGGAACGAGGCATGTAGGTCAGCAGTGCTGTTGCTATGTGGACAGCAGTGACGTGGCTCGCGCTTCCCACTGAGGCGTCCCACAATACATCTGTTCTCCCCGGGTGTCCTTTGTTGTCAGCGCCTCTGCATACCGTCACCGTCAGGGCAGAGTGAGCGGCGCTCATTCACTAAATCCACTCCGACTCCCATAATATCCCGCTCACGTCTGAACGCGCCTCGCCTCGGTGGGTCTCCCTTAATCCCCACCGCCCCCAAAAAGAAAAAAAAGCCCAAACCTCTCCAGGAAAAGTGACCTGACCCCCCCGGGGGGGGGGGCCGGCGCCCCCCCGCCCGGGGCCCGGGGGGGCTCCGGGGGCGGGGGGGGGGCGGGTAGGGGGCAATTAAAGGGCGTGGGCCAGATTAAACAATGCTTTCTGCCTTGTGAATCTTTCATGCTGCTTTTTGAAT
>CAEGAF010165056.1:0-14552 GCA_903067075.1 Micropoecilia bifurca | reverse complement strand
CCCCCCCCCCCCCCCCCCCCCCCCCCCCCCCCCCCCCCCCCCCCCCCCCCCCCCCCCCGCCCCCCCAGCCCCCCCCCCCCCCCCCCCCCCCACCCCCCTCCCGACCCCCCCCCCCCCCCCCCCCCCACCCTGACTCCCCCCTTTCGCTCCTCTCTGGCCCCCCCGTCGGAGCAGAAGTGCGTTCTCTCCCGCGCGGCACTTGTCACCGGGAATAATGGCTACTGGGATTACCTTTTTAATCACAACAAAAGATTAACAGATGGCACGAGAGCAGTTATTAGCAAAGCATCTTGCGCTCGTCAAATCAATAAGATGATTTGTAATCAGGGCCGCCGGAGCGAGCGAAAAAAGGGGGGAAGCCGGGGATGTTCCCCGGCGAAGGATCCTGGCAATCAGAGGCTACGCTGTGTAGCAATTACCTCTCCACCAAATAGGTGCTCTTCCTCCGCCGCCTGGCAGCCCTCCAAAACACAGGGCAGGCTGATAGCAACACGGGGCGTTAACACGGCAAAACACAAAAACACAGCGTGGGTAACCTTGTGTTTGATCAGGTGTTGGGGTTTGCTCTGCGATTTCATTTCGCTTTGCGCCTTTTAATTCGCCGGACCGCTCCTTGTAGTCGAGGGGGTAAAATCTAAATGTTTACACGCGATGTCGCTCGCTACAAAAGGCCGTAGAGCTCATTAGCCCGTAGCCATAAATAAAGTCAGTCCGGGGGACAAAGAGGAAGGACTACAGAGAGAGAGAGAGAGAGAGAAAGGATTCCCTGTACAAATATTTCTCCCCCACGGAAACAGAAGCAAGGCAGGGGAGGAGAAGAGCTAAACGTCTGTTAACACACCGTAGCATCCAGTACTGTAAACTCAACAAGGTTTTTCATTTGTTCATCTCAATCAGCTTGGTCACTCAGAAACACCAAATTGTTCCCTAAATACTTTTATTTTCTGCCTGGAAGACTAGCTTCCTATCTATCCCTGCTCCTCCCTGTTTATCAGTTTTAAACTTTTAAACTTAAGTTTAAAAGTCTGATTAATGTAAAACTTAGACTTATAAGTCTTTGATATAATTCAGTCCCGTTCGGTGTATTCGTATATCACGACAAAAGTTGTCTAAAGGCGCTTTGTGAAAAATAAAATCATTTCAATTCAATCACACACACATTCCAATCCATCCTACTAATCAAACAGTACAGGATGCTCAATTAATTATTCAATGTAGCTGATTTATCGTCCTTTAAATCCAGATGTCAGACTAGATTTTTTTTTATCTATCTCAGTTTCAGCAGACGTGTCATCTTCAAACCAACCATGTTTTGTTTTTGCCAAGTATTTGTCCAATATAACATTTGCTTATATTGCTTATATAACATTTGTTTATGACAATTACAATACAGGACCTCTAACTTTTGCATTGAAACATTTAAAACATATTTAAATAATGTCTATCTTCACAAGATTCATAGCTTCTTAATTTAAAAATATCCCTACAGGTCAATAATGATGTACATGAGAATAATCCTGTATTAAATCAGAATTTATTTTTAAAAAATTTAATTACAAAACAAAAACATTGCTCTCAAACACACACTTTCGCTGTGTGTTTTTTCTTTTTTGCTGTCAGGTGAAGATTTAACTCTAATTGCTGTTTTTATAGCTTGCAGGCCTTTTACAGCAGACCTTTCATTGGTTACACTGTATTCCTGGAACTAGTATGAACAGCTGAACCAAACACACACACACACACACACACACACACACACACACACACACACACACACACACACACACACACACACACACACAAGACTGAAAACTGAAGCACCTCAGGAAAGAAATGCAAGCACATTTTAACTTGGCTACTCAAACGGCATGCTGTGGAAAACTAATAGGACTTTAATATTTTTTGTGTGTATATTCTTTTTGTGTTTGGTCTGCTTTTTGTGAATCAAATTAACTTGTAATTCTCAGATGTGGTCGGAATAAACCCCACTGATAACTTGAACACTGTCCCTGCAATTTGCAGAATGAAAAGCAGGAGATGACAAGGCCCTGCAGAGGACAGTGAGGGGAGCCGGAATGTCATTAAAGAGCAGAGATTCATTCCCCACCAACATTGTCAGAAGCTCTTCATACTGTTTCTAAGAACTTTAAGATCTATTTCCATTTAAATTTGCATTAAAATTTATACTAAAATACACGTCTACTCAGCTTTCTCCACTATCGATGCATTAACTTCCACCCATTTGTCAAATAATTCCAGAGAAACATCAGCTTTTACTGTGTTACACATAACACGACGTTAAATTAATTTCATCAAATCAACTCCTCTCAAAATTGCATTCAAATTCCCCTTAGACGAACACACACACTCTGTTGATAAGCAAATGTACGACTCCAAAGGAAGCAAAAATGTTGCTCCATATTTTCATTTACAGTTGCCCTCATCAGCATGAGGTCGTGCTGCAGCGTGGAACACGCAGCCACCAGCTCACAGCTGTACTCCACACTGTCAGACAGTGGAGATGTGCACTCACCAGGATTAAGCATGGCAAACGGTGCCAAAACAATGACAGTATGAAGTAACTGATGCCGTTTAAAAATTCAAGGGGCCTCCATTGAGCAGACACTGTAGCACACACACGCACACACACCACACACACATCCCTGCGCCACAGACCGGTTCGACTGCCTCCTCCACCTCCACTTCCAGCAGCACATCTGGGTGCACAACTCCAGTTCCTCTGGCCCCGGCAGTGAAATGTGCGAGAGAATCTTGCAGCGGCTGTGACTCTAAAACCCGTCCTGGGAATGTGTTGTTATGGAATTTATGTATCACTTTGTGCAGTTAAACATGTGAAAAATAAAAAAAATAAAATAAATTAAAAAAAAACCCACCACATTGTGCTCACAACACTGTAGACAGAGACACCTTCTCCCCTCGCGTAAACACTCTCACACACACACACATGCAGAGTCACTTGTCGAGTGGCTAATATCTTCCCAAGGTCAAACCTGACGAGGAATTCCAATGAGATTAAGTGTCATCATTGCGGCTTTAGCTCCTTTCTGCTCATTGTTCTTGGAAGCGGCATTAGAGGCTGAAATGGCCAACGTCTCTGTGCCATAAAACCTGAGTGTTTGGTCTGGTTTACAGCAGGGATGTTTGATGCAGGGCCTGCAGCTTAAAGATGTCAAAGAGTGATGACGTTCCTACGGTGATGAGAGTCCAACAAGTTTCAACTAAAGCAACTTTGATTCAACTTTCATTTTAGGAGAATTGTGTGTATATAAAATTAGCTGAACCTGGTGGTAGGGCTGCTAGAGAAGTTCACCTGCAGGCACTTTTGTGTCAAAAATGTTAAAAATTGACGAGGAATTTTAAAACACCACAAGGTGTTATTGAAAGACATTATTGACAAAACTTAAACACCAACATTAATGCATTTAAAATGCATATTTTTCTGCTCTTCCTGATGAAGTAATCAGCCAGTGGATCTTAAAACAAGCCATCTAAGGCTGTTCACATTTAAAAGTAACATGTTTTAAAAGAGGCTGTACAATGAGTTTTTTTTTTCATTCCTAAATCATATGTGAATCCGGTTGGTTTTCAGGAAGCCTCCTCTGAAGCAGCAGCCTCACCGCTGTGTCAGCCTTCGTCTACCGCTCTGCCTCCCTCACTAAATTTGACACATCGTCCGTCGTTCGGTGGCAGGAGTGAGCATTTTGTCATCTCCGTCTGAAGTGGCAACTCGATGTCCAATTACGCCCCGGCAACTAATTTAATTACAGTAGCAGCAGAAATGGCTTGATTCAATTCATTTCGCTTATTCCCGATCGGGCCAGTCGGATCAAATTTGAGTCATCTCAGGTACAGCCCTGCCTGTCGCTTCTTATCTCCGGGTGTCTCGGCTGAGGCGAGATAAGCAAAGGGGCCCTGATATGGTAAATAATATAATTTCTGGTTAGGCTCTCAGAATGGCCCCCAGTAGATGCTGAGTCTGTGATCTGAGGGAGAGTAAAAACACTCCACTTTCAGTGCAGCGCTCACTGCCTCTTGCCACTTAGCCCCAGCTACAACAGTCATTACTAATTCATGATCTCCACAATTATGTATCAGATTGTGTGCATCTTACATAGTTAACTAAGAGATGTGTGGCAGAGTGCAAAGCTGCAAACTGACTGGAAATAAAAAGACGCACACTGTGTTGTTCGGTCAGGCAGCTTTGTTGTTTTATTTTTTAATCCAAAATGTTAATGGATTGACTCAAAAAAAAAGTGGCCCAGCTTGTCGTTTAGATAAGAGAAGAAACCGTTTAAATTTAAACTGTACTTTTAATAATGTAAATGTGCATAATGTAAAAATCATTTCTTCTAAAATGAAGACATGGTTTTTCTTCATTTCAATTAGGAAAAGCTAACAAGGTTAGCTAGCATGAGCTATATGCCAAAGATGTCCAAAGTGTGGCTCTCGGGCCATTTCTGTTCCTCAGAAATGATTTTGTGTGAACAGTAACCACAACAATAAAGATTAAGAAATTAAACTTGTTACATATATATACAAGTTTATATACAAGTGTAAAAAGCTAGTTGGCTAACAATTCATATTTACCCTGAACATTTATTTAGCTGTGCTTTACTGACATGGAAATCAGCTGAATATTAAACCTATACGGCCTTTTTGTGTGGCTTAATAAACTAATTTATAGTAGTTTCCACCCATTGTTTCTTCTTTTTTTTTCCTTGGATATCAGCAATTTTTTTGCTGATACCCAAAAAAATTGGGTATCAGCAATTTATATATAGGATAAAGGTAAATAAAATATAGGGTAAAGGTAAATAAAAAGATCAGACTAATAAAAAAATATAAAAACCAAATCATACTTTGACCATAATTGTGTTCATAAAGCCTGTCTAAAAATAATTTTTAAACATGGCGTATGATCTAATTTAATCTAGTTTGACTCAAAAATTACTTGTAGCAACAATCTTTTCAACTATATTTGGTAACCTTGCTATGCAATGTTGATCAGTCATCTCAACTTTATTTATACAGCATTTTGCAAAGCAAAGTTTTTGACATATTTATATATTTTTTTAAATTCCCTTGAACCTCCTTGACAAAAATCTGAATCATGTATAAATAAAGAAAAACTATAAAAAAACATTTTTGTTGAATACCAGAGGAAGAGGTTTTGCTTATGCGTTTTTAACCCTTCACCTGCAAAGTACAGGGATCTCAGTACCAGCTACGTCCCACACTCACAGTTTGGATTAAAAAAATATAAGCAGACTTTATTTTCTACATGAAGATAAATTGTCACGTAAACTCTGTTCCTTGTCAAAAATAAAAAACACATATCAAAAAATATGTGTGTGTGTGTTTTTATTATTATTAACCCTTTTTTTTCTTTTTTAGTTAAAAACCCAACGGAGTGTGCCAGGTTACACCCAAAACCCAACGCTGTCATGTTAAACGAACACAGGCAGGATCAGGCTGTAGTTCCCCCACATCGGTGTGTCTTCAGCCTTAAGTGATGCCTTATCACACAATACAGTTTGTGATTTCCCTCACACATTCCCACAGTTCAACGGCAAAAGTTTATTAGTGTGAAAATGAAATCCACAAACTCTCCTTGGGCTATCCAGACTTCAAATAAAATGTTAAAACTGTACAGTTCTTTAAAGTTAAATCCTCCCCTCCCCCCAATTTTATTTTGAAGTGAGCCAGAACATTTGACTAAAATCCAACTCTCTTAAAATATAAATGCTAACACATGTATTAAATTGATTTTTCCGATTTTCAGAGAGCTTCTCAGGTTTTTCCATAAAATATTTGTTAATCCGGTTGTGCTCAATAACTGTAAAATATCTGGACATTATCAGTAAATACTTCAACCAATTAAAGTCATTTTAATTCCTGAACGTGTGTCAGCTGGGACAGCTGTAATATCTGCACACCGAAAAAACCTAGACTATAATTTGTTTCAAAAGGCAAATAATACAAACATTTTATGAATGAACTTAAATGTGCTTTTATTAAAATAACATTTACCCTAACATAAAAACGACAATCCAACAAGTTATAGGACCTGATATTATTATAATCTGCAAGTCTGAGTTGTCCATGTGTTACTAGAAATAGTCAAGAATTGGCGTTAAGAAGCAATAACTAATAATTATATGTTGACAAAATGTGCCTTCAGTGATGTTCATATCAATAAGGGGGGGGTAGAGTATCCAGCTGTCTGATTGGTCCAGATGGAGCTCCGGGCTGTGCGCCGTCGGCTGCTACTGTAGCCCGCGCGGCGTGTGTCTGTGTGTGCGCGCGAGCGCGCGGTCGTGTCTGTAAGCGCGTCGGTTGCGGCGCCGCAAAGACCTCTGATTGGTCGCTTACGCAATCCTCACATTTTTTTTTTTTTTTTCTCATTCTGCGCAACTTCAGCCGGCATATGAAACGCTTCCCCACTACCCGGAACGCGCGTGTAATATCACGTCCCGGCGACGGACGGCTGCGCGCGTGGTGACTGTTGAACACCCTATGCTAACTCCTCTAACTGTACACAGCGACAGACAGAGAGAGAAACACAGAGAGAGAGAGAGAACAAAAGAAAGAAAGAAAAGTAAGGAATGTAAAAGTTAAATTACCCTGTTGGTGTCCTGCTCGGTGCCCGGCCTCCGTCCGCTCTCTATCCGCAGTGGAAGTCAGCCTCAGCCTCAGCCTCAGCCCCGGAGAGCAGAGGAGAGGAGAGGAGCTGCTACACCCGCCTGCCTGTGCACTTTACGATGCAGAGAGGGCCAAGCCGCGCAGGCTTTTTTCTTACCTTGCCGCACGGATCCAGAGGGGGTGAAGTGGTTAACAACGGATGTTTGGGAGATTACGCGTTCCTCTTCTCTCCCACCCGCCCTGCCTCCCCCCCTCAGCCCCTCTCTCCTCTCCCATCCCCCCCCCCGCCCCCCCAGCAGCAGCGTTTGGTGACTCTCTCGTTGGAGGAGTGAGTGGCTTCAGCCAAAAACAGTGAGGCGCATCCGGTACCGACAGCATCATTAAACAAGGTTCTATTTTTTTTACTTTCCCCTCTGCTGTCGGCGTTGGAAATGATGCGCAAGTCTAATTGTAATGTATCGTCACCGGCGACAGATTTTCTCTTCATACACCGTTGAAAGCAACAATAAATAAATGGTATTTAACTATTTTTATTCGGATTAGATCTCAATCATATTTTTTGGGAGGGGGATAAACATGTAAAATTAAACAAAGTAGTTCCCAACTAACCTTTAAGAGGCACTTAATTAATACAATTACTTAAATTCTAACTGTTCATTTAAAAAAATCATTTTATCCTCCTAGGCCCAAAAGGAACAACAAATGTAAAACATGATATTTGATAAAGTTATGAAATGTCGCTGAAATAGAGTCACAACTCTGGGTCCATAAAAACAAAATATTATTTTCCAATATTTAGAAGCAAAAAGAAAAAATAAATTGTTTAAGTGTTTATCAGTACAGGGCTTAATCAATTGCTTAAAGAATTCCAGTTCTGGTTAGACTGATCTCAGCATAGTTGAATGGATGCTGCTGGTTGTCGTAATAGTTAAAATCTTCTGTTTGCCTTTTCAAACAGGGAATATAGCATTTAAAATTCTCAAACTCTTTTAAAAAAGGACTTTTCAGTGTAGAATTATCCTTCTAGATAATTATTGTTAAATGTAATACAGACACTATAAAAGATAGTGTCTGTATTGCTGGGGGGGGCAATAGTTGGACATTTTTCACAGCCCCTCAAGAAAAATATGCTAAGCTAAGCGCTACCTATTTGCGCTTAGCATCTAGCCGTCTATGTGTTTATTTCCAGTGCTTACAGATCTTTTGTGTCCTGGCTGTTAGTGTTTCCTTATACTGTCTTGTTCCCAAAATGCTGGCAGGTAAATTAATTCAGCACCTTAAACAAGTGTTGTCTGCCAGCTCCATTTAGTCAATGCAACAAGCCAATTCAATAACGACTTCCTCTTCCACTTCAAAATAAGAGTCTCAAACATACATAAAACTAGTGTCTAACTTAAACCACATTTGAAAATAATACCATAATGTTATTTGTCAGACAAAATCAGCTTTGACAAAAAAATGTTGTGACATTTTAACATTTGGAGATCATGTCCCACAACACTTTTAGTTAAAATCTGTCTTTATTAGGTGGAATGTGAATGTTTTTCCTATAAGCTCTGTGAACATGTGCCATCCATTCGCAGTAACTATCAGAATTAAGAACCTCAACCTCCTAATACAGATAGCATTGTCGCTAAACTAGTCAAAACTAAATGCAAACTTTTTCAATAACAACTTTATTAGTGTTTTTTTTAAACAAGTTGATAAATTAATTCAAAACAAAACCCATACAAACGTGTTTCTCTTACATACAGTGTAATAATAACAGTGAACTGATGCAACATTTTTAGTTCATTTCTAATCGACATCTGAGGGTAAGATTCTTACTCATATAAAGTAGCTAATGTTTGAAAATGTCATTAAAACTTCTGGAATTGTCCTACCTAAACTTACATAGCCTATGAAATCATTTTTTATAGTGTATGTGAGTTGATTACACTCCAAGCAGGATAGGACAGGATAGAACCCTGTCCTAATGATTTTTCCTGGACTTTTCGGACCCCCCCTCCCCCCTCCCACCACCTCTAAGCCCCTCCTCCACCCCGAATTAAAGTGGCACCTGGACTTAAATGGCACCTTCCTTCTTTTCCCCCCACTTTCCTTTTCATCATCAGCAAAATAAAAGATTAAGCCTACATGGAGGGGATTGTAAGGGCTCTCCCTCTCTGAGGCACGGGGTGGGGAAAGGGGGTTGCGGGGGGGGGGTCTTCATTCTGCTGCCTTTGTGATGATATTGATGATGATGATGGCCAAGTGGACAGTTTGATTTTTGTGCGGTGAGCTAGTTATAAAGAATCAATATTATATCAAGGGGGGTAACTTTGGTGATAAAAGACTCCGGCCACTGCGGCTATTCATCATAAGTCTGTAGCAAGCAGATAGGTCAAAAGAAATTATATTGCTCTAAAGAGTGTGTCTTCTTATCTCCCGGTACCAGGGGGAGTGGAGGACATGCCGATCGATACAGTATGGCTGCCGTGGACTCCTTGCAATTATCAATAGCTGATTTTGTCTTCCCGGGGCTGCATCTATTAATACCAGATAATAACACCCTCATGGACATATCCTTCCGAGGGGATGATGTGGGGCGGAGGGGGGGGGAAGTAGGAGTAAAGTTTGGTCTGCAGGCCGACCTTGTTGTCAACTGATTCGTCTCATATGAGGCGAGCAGAGGGAATAGATGTCAAACAGACGAGAGGGACGGAGAGGATGGAGGGAAGCCTTAGGTTGAAAAGATGTAAAAAAAAAAAAGGACATTGCCTTCCGTCTGAAAAGGTGAAAAGATGTCAGGATTTCATTTTTCATTGCTTTAGTGTTTAGACATAAGGCAGTGTTGTCTATTCTATGCCCATAGTATAAGTTTCAAGGTCAGTGTGTGGACTTAGTTTGAACAGGAGCTCTGCCTATCAGCGAGTTTATCAGAAATTACTCTGAAGAAATATTTTGATGGGAGTTCTAGGAGAAATTGTCTCATGTTTCTTTTAAAATCTTCACCTTTTGAAAGTGAAAGTCAGACGATAACATGTTCATGACATACATTAGAATATGCTCCCAGTTTATCAAGGCTTACAACTTCTTAGTCACGTTTAAACTTCAAAACACATCTATTCGCCTTTTTAACAACCTAAACATGGAAGGTAATGTTGTCTTTGGGGGATAATGATGTCCTCTTAGCTTTTATAGCCTGATTATAGCTAAATAAAGACAAGAACTTTTCGACTGCTGGTTAGGCCATTGGGTCAGTCTCATCAACAACTTCTTTGACATTTAGACATCTTTATTCGTCTTAAAGTAGACGTCCATTGTATGGAGCAATTGCTCTAAATTTAAAAAGGATTTTTTTTCAGGTTCTGAAGCCAAAATTTGGACAAAAACACGACGAAGAGATGCATTTTGATTTAAGAAGACAAGGGATTTAGTTATTTGATTAACCTTGATATGTAGACCTGTAGGCATCTTCTTGAATACATACGTTTATCGTTGTCTATTCTTTAGCTTCATAGTATGACCTTCAAAGTATTTGTTTAGACTTAATTAAAAAGTTACATCTTCAATGCATATTTCTGTACTACATGAAGGAACTGACCACCAGCTAAAATAGCCATATTAAAGACATTCAGGAAGTCCAGCGTTTGGGCCTGAATGTGGAACCCTTGGAGTTTGAGAGTAAAAGACGGACCCAGATATGACCAGGAGACATATTAGTCTTGACAATCATAAGACAAATGTATCTTGTGATCTTTTTCACTGTTCAGTTTTCAGCCACATGCTTTCAGCCTTTCTTTGGGTTAAGTACAATTGGCCGACCAGACATAGAAAACAATAATAATACCAGATGTTTCCAGGACATGTGATTGTTCCAGATTTAGCTTAAATTTTGAGGTCAGAATCCAGATAAAGGAGCAGAATCCTGCAATATGCTTGGGTTATCAACCATGGGAAGAATGTTACATCCCTTGGTTACATCTGATCAACCGTAGCAACTTTTCCGCCACATTTATTCATCAGTAGACATCTTTTGAACTTCAAGCTGCATTGCTTGAGTCAAGGAGAACGCTGTATTTCCTATTCCTGCTCGATATAAGTTTACTCACAAGTTCACCACAAAATAAACCTCCATTGACGTCTATTGTTCGAAGGGATTGTTTCAAATTTGTGGCAGAATTAGTCGGTTCTGAGAAAGAGAAATACTTTGCATCAGCGGAGACAGCTTTATGTTTTCTGCCTTTGATTTGTTGCAATAATGTGAAATACTGTTTTCAAAATTCAAAATGGAGCAGTAAAGGTAAAGCTATTTTAATTGTGCCAAATCGTATCTTGTTTATTTGCTTTTTATTAACACCATCTGGATGTAACTGAAAGTAAAAAATAAAAGAAAGAAATATATTTCTTAATGTCGGTTTGGATGTTTTTTAATGTCAGATCTGATTTGATACATAAATCTATATATATACATGAATGTATGAAATTATTCTATTTTATTTCAAACCTCAAACAAGACCAGCTGTGTCTCCCGCGGCTGCGTAAACGCGTCATAAAACTTCAGAGAACGCGCAGAACTTTCCACGAAAATCCGTCTGATTCCGGCGCCCCGGCATCGATTCCCCCCGCGTCGCCCGCCGTGTGATGATGTGATGGGAGGTCGACGCTGGGTGGTTCGCGCCGGTGGACGACCGAGGGGACGAGCCACCGAACAGCAACGTGGTGGTACATCCTAGTGGCGGCTCAGAGCAATGGGCTGGACCCTTTGCTTGGGGGTTGACACTCGCACACACACGGAGAGAGAGCGCAGTCCCCCCTCCGCACACACACAGACAGCAACATGCCCGGCGACCAGAGGCAGCCGCGCTGCGAGCGGGCGGCCACAAGATAATTTCAAAGTTGGCTTCGCGTCCCGAAGAGAGAGAGAAAGAGAGAGATAGAGAGAGAGAGGAAGGGGGGGAATCGACGCGGTGACCCAAGTTTATTTTTACTTTTTCTTTTTTTTTTTTTCGACTGGGAAACAAGCGGGTGTTCTTTTATTTTTGTTTTATCCTTTCCTTTTTGTTATTATTATTGTGTTTTACTTTTTTATTTTTGGTCGCTTTCGCAGAGCGCACCGACTGCAAGGGGCGCAACCCGGAGCTGAAGCTCGGCTGCAGGAGGATCGGAGCAGCAACTTCACAGAGATCGACCAGAACTGGAGAGGCTTGTTCTAATGTCGGGGGACAGTTAAGTTCCGGCTCCCGCATCAGCGTGTGGTGCTGCTGAGCCAAGGCAAAAAGAGAGAGAGACATAAGAAAGACCGAGCCGTTCTCTCAGAAGACGCGCGTCAAAGTTTTTCTTTTTCTTGTTGCTTTACTGTTTTTGTTTTTTTTTATTTTTTATATAGAGAGATTTTTTTGTTGTTGTTGGAAGAACCGATCTGCGCCAAAACAAAAAAGAAGCAACGACGTAAAAAAAATGTTGTAAAAAAAGCGGTGATGGTTTGAACTGCAACTTCCAAAAAAAAAAAAAAATCCCAAAGCATCCAAAGATGCGCTCCAAGAGAAAAGTTTAAAGAGAGAGACCACACGTCAAGTCGCTTCCTTTGAGGGGGGGCAGGAGGAGGTGCGAGCAAACAAAAAAAGAGAGAGAAAGAGAGAGAGAGAGAGAGAGAGCAAGAAGTGAGCCAAGATTGGAAGACAGACTGTTCCAGAAGAGACTTTGAGAAGTTTTTTCTTCTTTTTTTCCCGAAGCTCCATCAAGGCTGAGCGATGCGCACCAGAAACAGCGGACTTTGAGCGCTGCGCTCCTCTGTGGAGAGCTAACTGTGAACGGGCCAGAACACTGGAGATTTTGGTGTGTTGAGGGGTTGGGGGGGCTGTGGGGGGAACGGACGGACGGACGGACGGACGGAGGAGGAAGAGGAGGAAGAGGGGGAGAAGAAAAGAAGAGGAGAAAAAACTCTAATTGCTCAGTCCGTCCCTCATTACCATATCCAATGCGCGTCCGCTGGACCCCAGCCAATCCTCCCCACCTTCACACGGTGCCATTAATCGCGAGGCATTATTCACTATCATAATTATTATCCCGACATGCGCAATCCGACGCACAGCGACAGAGGCGACAGGAGCGGCAACACTGGCTAATTTCCCCAGATTGCAAACCCCCCTCTTTCTCTCACACACACAAAACAGCAACAACACACACTTTCCAAAGCGCCGCAGACTGTTAGTGAACTTTTATTTTTATTTTTTTTTGTAACTTTTATTTTTATATATATCATTTACACAAAAAAGATTTTTTTCGAGTCGATCTTCGCTGATGCATCTGCACAGCGCGGACACATCAGCGTCAAATCAGCGCAAGCAGCACCGCCAGCACTCACGCCTGCAGCCGCAGCAGCAGCCGCAGCAGCAGCAGCATCATGTCCCGACGCAAGCAAGCCAAGCCGCAGCACCTCAAGTCGGACGAGGATCCCGCCCTGACCGGGGTGATGTCCGAGCGCGGTGAGTGGGATCCGGTCAGCGTCCGACCGCAGGCGCGATCTGTCTTCAACTTTTCTCTCAGAGCAAAACACTTGATATTATTATTTATGAATTAGTGTCCGTTATTCTTAAGGTTCTGGTCTAGGTTATTTATGAAATTAATAATAAAAAATAATAAAATAAACATATTTCTATAAGTTCAATAATCCACTTGTCGACGCAGGAGTTCGTCGTTTTATTCTACGGGAAAGTTTTTGACTTGTGATTGTCGCCCAGGTTGCATCATGACCGGCTGCTGGCTGACAGTTGACCTTTAGGATTAATGGAACAGACGCGTAACATTAAAGCGACCTGGACGCAGTGGCGCTTCACGTATTTGCAGGCTTGGCCCTTCTTTGCAGGAGGCCTTCCTTCTTAAAACAAACAAAAAAAGGCCCTCTTTTTAAAAAAATTACACAAAATTAATTCTGCAAATGTAAACGTCCAGCTGTACATCTACGTGTTTTCCACTTGATTATGTCGTTATGTCTATGACTCTTCAAACACACACCATGGGATAGTTAACACTTATTTCTTCCTGTCTGTCTTTGAAAATGTGGGATTACTCTTCATGTGAGGCCTCAAATTTAATTTGTTTTAAATATCATTTTAATGTTCTTTTTTTTTTTTTTGCTTATTTTTGTATTTTTCTCTTTTTTTGTCTTTTGTCTTAATGCTTTGTAAGAAGGGGTCAAAATGCGGGAGTCTGTTTCAGGTCCAAGCCCTGTTTTCTTTTTTTGTTGTTGTTGTTTTTTGTTATGGAAATGTTTTTTTTTGTTTACCCCCAAACCCCAAAACTCCCCTCACAGCCCCTCCACATAAATTTACCACACTTGATTTGTTCCCCCCCCCCACCTCCTTTTTTTTTCTTTCTTGCTCACAATCTTGACAACATCGCTTGACAGAGCTTGTCCTCCTCGCCATATGGAGAGAAGGGATTATTTATTCTGCAGCCTGCGCCGCTAAAACATCACTATATTAGAGCTAAAGTCAAGTCTGGAGGCAGCTGTAGGAATTGTGCAAACAAGTGGGAGGGAAAAAATTATAAAGAACAAAATTAACAATTAAATTAACAAAAAAAAAAATTTGGAACGCTGAAATGATATTGGAAACTGCAGCAGCTATTTGAGAAAATGTTGAAATTTGATGTAATGTTTTCACGTTTCCTTCGGCTCAGGCCTTCGTATTACACTGTCGAAAAGCAAATCTGTCACAAAGTTACAGCTTTGAAGGTAGAATTTAAAAAACAAAAGAAAAATATGGTGATATCTGCGTCTCCACTGACAAAAACACACACTTGTGCGCTCGTACACACACAAACACTCACACACACACACACACACACACACACACACACACACACACACACACACACACACACACACACACACACACACACAC
>CAEGAF010165050.1:0-35959 GCA_903067075.1 Micropoecilia bifurca | reverse complement strand
TGAATATAAAAATGCTGGCTCGATAGATATATTTAAGAGAATGATAAAAGTTAAGTTGTTGAAGACATATACAATTGCATAATGTGCAATCATAAGAATTGTTATACAAGAAGGAGTTGATGTTTTTTTTTTTCTTTTTTTGTTATGTTTTATTATTTGAAAACTATCATTGTTTGAATTAGTTTATTTTGGAAAAAAGGGGCAGATATTAATAAGAATTTTCTTCTTCTTTCTGCTACCTTTGATTTTATGTGTGTTTTGTATATTCTTTTTTGTATGTATAGCATTTGTTTTGTTTTTAAATGAAATGAATAAAAATTCTAAAAAAAAAATTAAAAAAATTTTATATTTTATAAAATAGATCTGTGATAAGGGTTCATAGTGCTTCACACTAAGTTGAAGACAGCCTTTCACACTAAGTTGAAGACAGCCTTTTATTTTAATGATCCCCAAATAGTCTAACTGTTTCTTTGGACTTGAGATCAGTGGACTGGTCTGGTCTGGTTTGTTGTATTGTGCTACAGAAATAAAGTTTTACTCCTGTACTAAAATCCCCAAAGTTTTAGCTTGACTAGCTGTGAGCCACGATAGGCCAGGCAGAAACTTAAAAATCCAACCTTTGTCCATCTATTAAAAACAACATAGCAACACCCTGACATCTCTCTTCAGTGTGGAGGCTGCTACTGGATAAGGCTCAAAGTTATCTATTATAAAACATCAATGAAGTGTAAAACTGAAGCCAGAGAAAACGCACAAGGTGAAAGAAGTTATCCATTACCTGAGAAACGACCACATTGTTAATCACTTATCCATGCAGAGTAATGGTGGTCATTGCCTAAGAGGCGAGGAACACCATGGACAGATCGCAAGGTCATCGCAATGCAACACACACAGCTACACCAAGTTACTTCCTGTATATAGTTTGCATGCTCCAAAAGTGTTTCGGTTTAAAAAGAAAACATAAGAGAAAGTCTGAAGATGGAAATGTTTTTCCACTCATGTTCTGCCCTGGATGCTGCTAAAAATACGTTTCATTATTTTTCATAGTTTGAACTCTGCAAACTGTAATAGTTGAAACAAAAAACTCACATTGAGTAAAAACACTGTGCACCTTTATTGACAGCAGCATGTATACTTTTGAATATATCTGATTACTGTGAACATTTGCTCAAGCAGAGTAAAAAAAACACTCCAAAAAATTAAAAAAAAACAAGAGGTCTAGGTTTGAGTGCCTAGCATTCATAAAAACAAAAACATATAAAAACAAGCTCATAAACGAAGGCCTTTGTATTTGATTAGATAATGTAAAAAAGGGGGAGACTGTTAGGATAATCCTTCATTTTCTAGGCACTTAAATGAGTCCAGGTGACCTGCAGTCAGCGTTTTTGACCTCCTGTGTGCCGACTGTTAGCATATTCTGTTAGGATGCACACTGAGATGGACCTTGTGAACACAAAAGTAGCATAAAAATGTTATGGAAGTACCAATTATAAACAGTTAAAAACAAAAGAAAACAGGACCTTCATCATAAATAAACAGGTACCTGTGCATCCTTCTACACAAGGAAACATGGTGTCCTCTCAAGTGAAGTTAGTGCATGGCTTCTACGTTATGTACACTTGTTCTGGTGTGATGATCGACTGATAAAAAAATTAAGAAAAAAAATTAGAAAAATAAAGATAGAAAATATGATTGGACCTCTGTGAATGTTATGCTGCACGTTTAACATGGTGACTAGTTGAATCCCTGCAACTGTTGACATTGTCGGTGAGACAAAAAGCACCTCGAAGTTGACACAGCAAATACTCGTCCTGTCGATACAGATACTTGGCTAAAAAAGTTTGTTTCAGTTTGTTCCTGAAGTGTAGCCAGATGATGTTTTAAACTGGAAGCGTAACAGACCGTGACCCTTCATGCAAGCCTGGTTAGGCCTCTTCTTTTATCCGCGTATGTCTGAGTGAGAAGAGTTCGGCGGGAGCGCTCATCCACTCAAAGGTTAAAGGAGCAGATTAAATATTTAAGACATGGTTCCTACATGTGATTTATTTAAAAAAAACATTTCCAGACTCAACCTTCCTCAGTCCTGTATGCTCTTTTTTGAAATATGGAAAACAACTGTTCAGCACGAAACAATGGCCGGTATTTATACACAGTATGGCAAGATTTAATTCGATAACCTGGGGAAAAGAAAAACTAGAAGGAAGAATAAAAAGAGAGAGGAGGTGGGAAGGACAAGGAAGGAACAGAATAAAGAGGGAAGGAAGAAAAGAATCAAGAAAAGAAATGTGAAAGAAAAAGAGGAACAAAGGAGGGAAGAAAAGGAGAGACGCACAAAAATTATAGATGCAAATAAGGATGGAAGGACATAAGAAAAAACAGATTGAGTAAAAAGGGCAAAATGAAGGAATAGAGGTAGGACACAAGGAAGGATGAATGTAAGCAGGAGAGTAATGAAAAAAGGACTAAAGGAAAGTTGCATTTAAACAATGGGATAAGACATTTTTTCCACTCTTATTTACTTTTCCCGCTTTTCTTCTGAAATCAATTCCAGACCTTTTTAGCCTGTTTGTAACCATTAAAAATGAAATATTTTAAATTGAAGAAGCCAGATCTCCTTCCACAGATGATCCTCTAGTTTCAGGGAAATTCTCCACTGATAGGAGCAGAGTGTTATTCCTCCCATCCCCACAAGGTGGCAGTGGACAGCTAGGTTGAGTGAGTGATGTGGGGTTGAGGCACTGAGGTCGTGAGCCGCTGCAGACGGACCGTGTGGAGACTCATATATGCTGCAGCTAAAGCCAAACTCCTCCATCATCGCGCATCCACTGATTTAGCAAAAGTCTAGTTCCCACCCTCAACCGAAATAAATTTTTTTTTAAAAAAGTTCTCTCTTCAAACCTCTTCCCTGAAATGAGTGAGACTAGTAATCCAGCATTTGTGCTTCAGAAGTTCTGGTTCCCTCCTCCGTTTTGGACGGTTCTCTCAGACTTTGCTGTCAGAGGGCTGATCTCCCAGGGCGTTGACGATGTCGGTGAAGGAGGGGCGCTCTTTGAGGCCGAGCGCCCAGCAGCGGACCATGAGCTTGTAAATTTTGGAGGGGCATCCATCCGGAGCGGGAAGCTTCAGTTTTCCCATCTTCAGATCTGCAGCAAAAACATCACAAGGTTTTTATGTAAAATTTAAAGACAAAGAACAAAATTTCTCCAACTATTTAACCAAAACAACAACAACAAAAAAACCTTGAAGAAAGAAATCAGCCCTACCTTCCAGAACCTCGTCGTCGCTCAGCTTGTCGTGTGGCATTTCTCCCAGACTGAAAACTTCCCACATCAGCACCCCAAAGGCCCAAACGTCGGACTTGGTGGAGTAATCGTCCTCGAACACGGACTCTGTTGGCAGCCAGCGCAAAGGGATCCACGCCTGCCTGTAGTGGTAATACTCACTGCGCACAAACACACAGAAACATAAGACACACAGTCACTTCAAACAGTGAGATTAGGTTAGGAGTTTATTTTGTCAACTTAAAAACAAATGAAAACCCAGAATCTACTGGGTATGCAGTGGATGCTGCCACTGTTCTTCTCATGCTGGCAGCCAATCAGAGGTCTTATTGAGACATGTTTAGACAATCGATCCGTCTTGGTTTTGGATGCCGTGCAGCTGCAAAGACTTTTGGTCTTAAAGTTATTATAAAAACCTTCAGACAGTTTTTATAATAAAAAAAGAAATTCAAACCATGTTTTTCATCAAGCATAAACGGGAACGATCATATGCCGAACGTACTCCAACGTCCTTCTGTTCGGTTTTCCAATCATACGGCCAGACAGATTTAAAAAGGAGCAGCAAAAGCAAATGAGGTGGATTAGCAGAGCTTGCTGACGTCAAACTATGATACAGCAACAGTCTTCAGTCAGAGGTCTCTTCAGATTCATTGCAAGACTGACTGCTACTGGAGATCCTTCCTGTTGTAAATCAAGATCCCAGAATTTGGAGAAATGGCCTTCATCCAGAATTGGGTACATATACTAAACATTACATGGAGATACTTTTCAAATGGTTGAGATTTCTTTAGGTACAAATCCATTTATTCTACTTCGTTACTGAAACAACGACGAGCTGCAACTGTATAACTGTGTTTGTAACAGACCTGTTGTAGACGTCTTTGCTGAGGCTCAGTGAAGACACTTTGATGCGCCTCTGACTGTTGATCAGACAGTTCCTGGCAGCAAGGTCTTTGTGAACGAAGCGGTGATTGGACAGATGCTCCATGCCACGAGCCACCTGGGCACAGATGGAGACCTGGAGAGAAAAAAAAGACGAAGGAGAAGAGCTGCGTAAAGTGACTTTCATAAAACATTCAAAGAGGAACAGATAGATAATCATAGCTGCACTTCTTCCTTAATGAACACATTAAAACACTCACAGAAGGTTGTGACCTGAAATATCTGCATTTTCTTTGTAAAATGACTCATTTCAAAAGTTGCAACAGGCAAAAACGTAAAAGACAACTTCAGTGGTTTATTTATCTCTAAATAAAATATTTTATTATGTTTTGGTGTCAGAAAGTCTATAAATTTCAGCACTGCTCATAAATAACATAATTCTCCTTTTTTATGTTTCTCAAGACAGATCATTATTTTCCAATATTGCTTTCACTCTTTGGAGCCACATTTGTATAAAACTGAATATGAACTGCTATACAAGATGTTGTGAAAGACTGTCTGGCACAGTGAAGCCCAGTAGCCTGCTTTTGTGAGCAGGAATTTGATTATTTTGTAGACCACTATAGAGGGAATAGTTTCAAACAGGATCGTTAGTTTTTCTTCTGGGAACACAGATGAAGATGCAGACCCAGAAGAAAAAAAACCCTGAAGTATAAAACAAATGAATTATAAATGAGAATGTTTATCTGGCAGTCATTTAAAAACCACAATAGTTTTGGCTTGATTTAAAAAGAAATATAGTTTTGATGTGGCACACAAAACAGACGGTCAAAAGTTGTCTTATTTATCAAAATAAGAAATTTAGGAAGATTTAAACTTTTTATCTCTCTCAATTGTCTGAGCTCTGAAAATCACCCAGTCAAAGTACATACTTGTTAAGACTCCATAGGAACACTGAAGAGTGCTTTTAAATTTCTCAGTAGGGTGCTGGTTTGTTGGATCACCTAGCTACATAATATTTTTTATACATCTAACTTTGAAATGAGCTATTCTGAGCAAAAATCCTGGACACGATTGAAAGGAAAATGCATAAAAATCTCAAAATAGAGCTTTAAAACATATGTGGCATAGGATGCAGCTTTAGAGCGAGAATAAAACCTTCAGGACTTACTTTTGTCTTGGTGCTGATTGGCTGAGACTTCACCTTGTCATCTTTGCTTTTGGAAATTTTCAGGAACTGCTTCAAATCTCCCTGTTATGAGGAAAAAAAGAAGCAAAAACCATATAAAATAAAGAAACTGAAACAATGTGTTTATGTCTTTGTTTGAGTTCCTGTGTGTGTACCAGGTCGTAGTACTCCAGGATCATGTAGTGCGGCTCCGTCTCTCTGCAGAGGCCCAGCAGTCGCACCACGTTGGGGTGGCTCAGCTTGGCAAACATCTCGGCTTCACGGCGGAAGTTGCTCTGCAGCTGCTCGTCTCTGGACTGCAGCGACTTCACCAGAACCACCGCCTCCACCTCGCTCTCTTCGATACCCTTCGCTTTGGACAGCAGCACCTCGCCGAACTCCCCTTTACCTGAGCAAACATTCACCAAACACATCAGAACAGACGGACAAAAAAACCCAACAACAACAACCTAAAAATACTAGGGCTAAACTACCGAGTGTTGTGATGGTTTGGAGGTTTGCACGGGGAAAGTGGAGCTTATCGCTGGCGTGGCTGTGGCGTTTCTCGGTTGTAGCCACTGTGCCCATGTTGGTGAGTGTCACTTCCTCCTGGATCTCCGCCGTGGTGTGGCCATTTTGCTGAACAGCACCTCCTGAATAAAACAACGCACAGCCACAAAAGGTCAAAGGAAACATTCAAAAAAACAACCAATGATGATTAAAATTCACAGATTTAGACAACCAATATCTCCACTCGGGTTGTAGTATTTTTTTAGCTGCGATACCCACAACTAACACAAGATGGCAACAAATATCAAGACAGTTAGCAACATCTTCAGGATGAGAAAGCAGGGAATGAGAATCAACCATATAGAGGGAGTTCATAATTATTGGTAGGACTAAAAAAAGTGGAAAAAGTCTCAACTTAAATGTATCTTTTACTGCACCAGGATAACCTCACATTAAATCCAATGTTTAATTTGAGGACATTTATTTAAAAGATAACTTATTAACTGTTTTTGAATATTTTTCAATCATATACCGATGACCTATTAGGGTATAATATATGAATGGGTGACATAGACTTTATAATTTAATCCATAATGAAGTGAATAATTTGTGCTATTTACTGTGATAACAAAAATAAAGATAACATGTTTTTACAAATGATTTAGCATCAGTATCATCTTTTGGCAATTAAAATACTGTTCAGACAAAAACCATTAATAAATGGGTTATTGTTGTCCCAATAAATCTAAAATCTTATCTTCTTTTTTACCCCCACAATAAATAGTACAGTAATAATTGCCTATCTCTAATATGACAGCACAAAAAAAAAAATCCAAATCCAAATCCATGCACTTTACATAAGGAGGTGATGATTCTCCTCATGATAAGTCAGAAAATAACTTGCACGTCTGGACAATGAGTGTATTGTCCAGACGTGCAGACGTGTGTTGGCAAAACACGATGGTGTTTTGCCAACACCATCGTCATCCCAACTTGTTCACAAAGCCTTCTAGGAAAAAGCTGTTTCTTTCCTACCTTACCAAAAAGTGAATCTGAAAAATGTGCTAAAGTTTGTAACTATAGCTGAATAATTTGGCAAGATTAAGTTGAACTTTTTAAGCCTTGGGCCTTTTTCATCACCAAAAGTCTTAGGAAGCTTGTTGGTGTCTTCGTGTCATCCAGAGACCGTTTCCTACCGTTGAGACACTCCATCTCTGGCTCTTCTCCATCCTGGCCCTTCTGCAATCTCTTGGTGTTGCGTCTCTTCTTGCAGTAGAACATCAGTCCCAGAACCACAATGATGTAGGCCACGGCTGCCCCCACAGAAAGCCCGATGGTTTGGATCATCTTATACGGAGCCTTGTCATCCTCGACGTCATCGTGGTGAGGAGGTTTGTCTGCAGGACACAGAAAAGTTGTGATGCTTGATATTGAAAGCACATGTTGACAGGGTTGTTTCTGGCAATGTGGGGGCCGAATGCAGGATGCTGTCTGGTACCCCTAGTTTATCAAACTACAATGAAGGGATTTGGTACCACTTAAATTCACAAAAAATGCAAAATCTATTACACTTTACAAGTAAAACAGGCTACAATTAAAATTTACTGTTAAAATCTTGAGGTGAATTAAACTGATGCAATGAAAACAGTAATCCTCTTTATGGAAATTTTTTAAAAAAGGACAGATTTTGAGTTTTTATCCTAATCCTATGGCAGCACAGACTGTTCCTTCACATGTGACATGACGTAAACTCTAAAGCCGAGTCTATGATGAACAGATTCTTGCCAGTGAAATAATTATCCCAGGCTAGCTAGTGGGACAAAAAATTTGCTAACAAAATAAAAAAAGAAACGTTGCACATCCACACATCTGAAATCCTTTTAGATGCCATTTGTCTGGTTTCTTGGGTACTGGAATGATTGGTAGCTGTAAATCATTCCTGTTGTACAAGTCTGTGGTTTCAAAAAAGCATCAGCTAAAGTTAATATTTACAGCTTATTTAATTTATAAAGTCTGAGCAAGAGTTGCTGGACTTTATTATACTACTAAACTATGGCAAAAGACTTAGAATGAATAAGAAACTTGTGGTGCACCAAGTAATTAAGATTTTGTATAATCTTTCATCTAAAAGAAATGAAACAATTTTCGATCAATTGGGTCATATTTGCCTCACTGTAGAATTGAGGTCAAAATGATGCAAAGGTCCACAAATGGCCCCCGGGTTGCACTTTGTACACAGACAGCAAAATCGACCCCGCATGTTGCAGAATGTTTTGACGCTTTTAGCAAACGTGTAAGATTGTTTAGAGATTTAAAAAGTCTGACTTACTGTCTGAAAGATGCAACAATCACATGTTCTACAGAAGCAAACATCAAGCCCTTCACCGCTTAAAAGGTTAAAATGATCAGGTAACTGTTGGGGATTAGCTGGGCGGCGTTGCCACGCCAACCCAGACTAACGACTAAATTAAATCGTCTCTCTCTGTCTGAAATCCTTCTATTCTGGTAAAGTGCGAGCGTGTGACTGTAATTTTCAGCTTTTATCAGCCTCAGAGTGTAAAGCTTTATTAGATCCAGCATCAACCCGAGACCATCACCCCCTGTCAGCCGTGGCGTCGGAGACGTGGGGCAGGTTATTAACCTGTCGCCATGGGTGACGGACAGACGGGTGGAGGTTTAATTAATGCCTCCTCTCTGCTCCTGTGATTGCGGTTCAACGCTCCACGTGGGGACTTTTGTCCCTGATAAAGAAAACCTCTAGAAGCATGCCTCTGTGTGTGTGTGTGTGTTAAACATACCCACTACATAGAGATGAGCCACTCTGTCTTTGATGCTGCAGCTGTTCCCAGCCACACATGTGTACTGACCCGTGTCGTCAGTGGTGACGTCTCTTATTATCAGCGAGCCGTTCGGCATCTCATGGATTCTGGACGAAACACAGAGGGCGGGAAACCCACAGTCACAATCTGTCTTGAATGATCATGTTTAGATGTCTGTTGCAGATTGTCAGACATACACCTAATCTGCAGAAGTGTGAAGAGCTGTCAGATAAAACACAACAAAACGTAGCAAGAGGGGCCCACATGCCAGCGGGATGAAAAGCTACAAGCGGACATTTGTCCTAAATTTAACAGGATTCCTGAACATTTCTTATGTTAAAATTAAGAAACCTTCACAGATTCAAATGTACCAGAGTTTATCTCAAATTGTTTAGATCAGGGAAATGGAATGGAAAGGGAAAAGGGAAGGAAGGAAGGAAGAAAGGAAAGAAGGAAGGACGGGCACAAGGAAGGAAAAGGGAGAACAGAAAGTAAGGACATGTTGCAATATTAGTCATCATTTTTACAGGTTAGAGGCAAAATGATAAGCTATCAATAAGGGAAATTAATCATTTTGCTTAAACTAAGATACAAATATCTCTTCAATGTTATTCTGACAATGACCATCAATAGTTTATCAGAAAAATCTGCCTAAACTTGAAATATATGCAAAAAAGCTGTACAAAACACACATAAAAAAGACTGAAAACATACAGCTCTGAAAAAGTAGTAAGAAACCACTGCACTGAATCCCATTGAAAACCTCCTGGTTATTCCACCAAATATTAATTTCTGAACTCTTCCTGAGCTAAAACATTATTATTCTTGTTCTAAATGAATATAAACTCGTTTTTTTTTTGGGGTTATTTGAGGTTTGAAAGCACTGCATCTTTTTCATTAATTTGACCATTTCGGATTTTCTGCAAATAAATACAATACAATACAGTTTTTCTTGGAATTTCAGGCACATGTTCATAAAATAAAAGAACAATGTCCATTTTACGCTAACATAAAAGTAAAATTAGAGAACTGATTGTTTTACAGTGGCGTCTTAATTTTTTCCAGAGCTGTATATTAGTCTCCAAAGTATTCATACAAAAGCTACTGAAAGTTTTTTTCATTCTTTTCTACTGGGGTTAAAAGTTGTTTGAAGCAATAATTCTGCTCAGTTCATATCACCCTGGTCTCATTTACCTGTCGTTATTGGTGATGCCCAGTCCCTTGTCCTTCACAATCCAGTGGACATGAGGTTTGGGGTCACCGCTGGCCTGGCAGTGCAGGACAGCAGTGTGTCCCTGGTACACAGACGTATGCTCTGGCTCCACCTTAAAGCGAACATACACTGCATGTGCAAGCAGGGACAGAAAAATAACCAAAAAGCTCATCAATGTGAAGACACAACTGGGGAAAAACCTTGACTAATCAGACCAATGGATTCTCAGCTACTGGGTGCTTTTCATTATAGTAAAATGGTTTCTCAGAGGACATTAAATGCTGCTTTGTTTGACTCTTAATGAGAAAACTCAACATTAAACCCCTCTAATAAATACAAACTCTCGGTGTGAGGTAATTCTACATTGTGAGCGACTTACCAGCCACAACGAGCGTCACCAGGGCTCTGATCTCCCCCTGCAGGCTGTTGGAGGCGATGCAGGTGTAGTTGCCGGCGTCGTTGCGAGTGACCTTGTTGAAGCGGAGCTGGCCGTTCTTCTGATTCACATGTAGCGGGAGCTCTCCTCCGTCTGAGGGGGAAGTGGCGGGTGAAAATATCACTTTATCAATGCAATTAATAGGTTTTCCAATTCAATATCGATTTGAAAAACTGAATTGCGCTATAATAGCTTGGCATCGCACATAAAATAGTCGTCTTCTTGAGTTTTTTTGGTGGTTGGCAAATAGTCACAGCCACAATCAGACACATTTACAAAATCAAGCAAATATGGCGTCAATCAACTGCCCTGCAAAACCTTAGCTGTACGAACAGCACAATTAAGTTATATTCGTTATGTTCGATAATGTTAATCTGGATTTTCTTTTTAATATAACTTAAAAATGTTAACAGGAGAAACAAAAATATTTCCTGCACAAACTTGGCACAGTTGACACCACAATTCATTTGATTTTGTAAATGTGGGGGGCTGGTTGACTTTCACTGACTTATGGAAACATTTATTAATATCTTTAAAATCACAGCGGCACAAAGGAAAATTTCTGATGCACAAACGCATTTGACACCAATTTCAATTAATCTGAAAAAAGTGGGAGGTGGCAACTTCACTCGGGTGACACTATTTTATTTGGGGAAAAAAATATTGTTTTTTGCTGCACAAACTTAGCATGAATATTTGACACCAATTTTGTTTAATTTGAAGACATTTGGAAACTTTACTCAGGTACTACAGTCATGTTTCAACTTTTGAACTCCATATTAATCCAAAGTGTTATTATGCTACCGTTTTATTTTCAGATATTTTGCAGCTCAAAAAGGTGAATATATATATACACTGCTGAAGTAAATACAATAAATTAATTAATACAATAAATTACTTTTATACTACTCATTATTAAATCAACACCAAAGTATTTAAATCAACATGGAATCAAATTGATATTGAAACACGACTCAAAGAATAGAAATGTTATTAAATTATGAGGTTTTTAAGTACCCAGCCCTAGCAGGGAGCAGGTTAAGGAGGGAACCGGCTCTCCCTCTCGGTTAATGAAGACAAACGAGACGAGGTCTGCGACGATAAATCTTCCTCACAATGTTTGCTGAAGACTACGCAGGTTTTAACACGTCTCGCCTTAATGTTGACAAAGATCTGCAGGTTGCTACTGCTTCTTTTTTTGGGTGAGATATTGTTCAGACAGTCTTTTCCTTATCAGATCTACAACAACGGGGGGCGAAGGTTAAGCCAGCGCCATGCGTACCTGCTTTGGTCCAGCGGATTGTGGGGCTCTCGCGGCCCTTGGCGGAGCACTGGATGGTGATCTCCTCATCCAGCTCAAGGCACTGGGTCGGCTGGGGGGTGGGTGTGAATTTCAGCCGCTCTGAAAAACAAGTTCCAGGGAAACATTACATGTGGTTAACACATGCGGTGAAAACACAGGGATGTGGGGGAAGGTCAAAGCTTCTTTTGTGCAACTCTCCCTGCAGATGAAATGGAACCAAGCTGATCTGCAGCGCCTTGCGAACAAATTCGAAGCCTTTAAAAGTTTAGCAGCAAGTTTTATGTATTTTATTGGGGTTTTCTGTAAAACATTAAATAGTACATAAATTTTTTGCATCATTTTTTCTAACAGCTTTGCACATCCAGACATTAAAATTTTGCAACACTTTTTTCTCATAGTTCAGTGCTCTCCAACGTTTACAATCCAAAGAGTCATTTTCACCCCCAGGCCAGATAAATCTTTTATAGAGCTGCTAATGTTACACGACCAAAGAAACCCCGTAAAACTTTGGAGAAACGTCTACTTTAGGAAAATTGTTGTCATTTTTAACTACTCACCTGTCAACGTCTACATGTTAGTCAATGTGCATTTGAGGACACTTAACTTTTAAGGGGCTTTAATAAAGCACAAATTTATTTGAATAAAGAAAAACATTAAAAAAAAGAAAAGGGTAGATTCATTTCTTAAAAATCTGTTAAAAAATATAAATACAGAAAACAATTTTCAACCTAATTGCAAGGAAAATAGATTAAAAAAATTTTATTGTACTTTTAGTGGCATTTCTGTGGATATGTAATCTGATTATTTCATGAAAAATCTGCCAACACATGCATTAGTCATTATATCAATACTTAAAACCAAAAACAGGTTCTTTATTCATAGCTATTGAAAACCACTGAGGAAAATTGTCAAATTGCACAGAGCACTGCGTCTCTCAAACTCGTACTTTGGCTAGGCAAGAGTTACAGCTCAGAAAGACTGACCAGCTTCTCTGGACAACATCATGATGCTGCCACCACTGTGCTTCTCAGCCTGGATAGTGAGGTCCGAATGATGCATTGTTACACAAAGTTTTGCAGATACGCCAGATAGTTTGATTTGAAGCAGCTCCCTTCATTTGTTCCAGGAACAGCCGGATTTAAAATGAGATTAAATTACACACAGATGTTTTCCAATCAGGTGAGCTGAGGGCATTCTAAAAAGTTACAATGACATAAAATCCCAATAAAACACAAATTGGTGGTCACAAAGGGACAAATGTGACCAAATGGTGTTGCAGCAACTGTGTCACACAGCTTGATGATTTGTGGCCTATCAGAGGCTGAGATCAAGTAAACATGCTGGTCATCCATCACGGTTTAGCTTTACGACAGGAGACAGGAATGCATGATGGAGATAAGGTGTTAAAACTCCAGCTTGGACCAAACCGGCCATGTATGAGTCATGTTTCACACCTCTGTGGGTGTCCCTGCAGAAAGCGCACATAACAGATTCCTGATTTAGCAGGAAAACACACAGGCCCTCGGGTATTAACCCGAGTTTGTTTCTTTTCTGAAAAAAAAAAACATTTTTATTTCACCCTTTTCACACAACCTTTCAGCAGAGAAAGAATTTAAATGGCCATACGGATCATTAGAGCGTTCCCCCTGCAGCTTACCCAGCACAGTGACTCGAGCTTGGCCAGACAGGCGGCCGCCGGCGGTCCTGGTTTCACAGCCGTACATTTGAGAGTCGTACACCTCCACGTTGTTGATCCTCAGGGTGCCGTTAGGAAACAGCTTGAAACGAGAGTCCTGGACAGCAAAATGAAGAGAGGAAAAAAAGCTCCATGTGCGACTTCTCAACAAACGTATGTTGTTAAGAAAAGCAGACAGCTGTGAGTGGCAACAAACCTCAGGTATGATCTCCATGCCGTTCCGGTACCAGGTGACTTCAGGCTGGGGGTTGGCCTGAGCGTAGCAGTGGAGGTAACCTGGTTTACCTTCATCCAAGCTGCTGTCCAGAGGTTTGGACATCCAGACCGGGGGAGCTGTGGAGGCACAGAGAGACATCAGTATGCAACATCAGTTTATAGTCACCATGTACACCCAACTCCCAACTTATGGATCTTGGATCAAACTGTAGTTAAATTAATGCTAATAATTATTATTTTTTGGTTTTCTTTGGACCTTTTCTGTCATAAAACACACAAACAAAAACAAAATATTATGGCTTAAAGAGTAGAATTCTACTCCAACACAAGAAATCACACCACAATTACTGGAAATTATGCTTATCAAAGCATTAAAATAATCACTCAGTTATTTAAAATTCTTGTACTTTTTTACTTATATTTCAAAGGAACCATTTTGTTTTTTTCTTCATGAAATAAAATTACTTTTTATGACTTCATTTTATTACCACTTATGTGTTTTTATTTTCTATTTGTGAAAGAAAAAGCTGTCAAAGTTAAGAACTTGGGGTTTTAGTATTTTAATATCTTCCTAATTTTAATGGCCGCATCGACAAAATGTTCCCCGACTATAAACATAACGAATGTTTTTGTTTGTATTTTACAGGGACATGCAGTCATGGATTTTTGATAAATAATCTCAAAGATATCCGCTTAATCCCATCCCAACTTTACCGTTCACAAAATCCACTTTGCGTCTTCATTCAAACATCGTCAGCTTGAATTAGTAGCTCCAAAATGTTTCCCTGTTTCCCGCACAACTTACTTGCGACGGTGAACGTGACATCCTGGGTTCTGCGCCCGGCCTTGTTTTGGGCCACACAGGTAAAGGAGCCCGAGTCTCCCTCTTCTGTCCGGTTGAAGACCAGGTCCAGGTTTTCCTGGTACACCCGGCCCTCTGTGGGCACCCTTTGACCTTCCCTCTCCCACCACACCTCGGGGTCAGGCCTCCCTGCTGGGGGGTAACAGGTCACCCGCTGCATGGTGTCGGTGGTGAACACCCTCGACATCTTTGGCAACATGCTTCCGATGTCTGCAGTGAAGAGCAGGGAGATGGAAATAACAGAGCGTGAAGTAGAGATTTAAAACGCTCCAACTGATTTCCATTTAATCATCGATTTGGTTTCAGAGTCAGTGAAGCATTTTGATTTGGCCCTGAGCAACACTAATTCCCAGTTAAGGGATTTCTTGTCTTGTTGAAGTAAATCCTGTGATTTCAGGAGTAAGTTGCAGAAACCAGTGGAAGGAAGACAAACAGAGAAGAGGTTGGACTTAGAGGGGGATTAACTTCTGTTTGGTGGGTCACACCAAAAATCAGCAGCCCCTAAGTACAAAGAGCAATGAGATCTCTTGCAGGTCATAAGACCTTCATCTGCTGTTAGCATTAATACCCCAATACAAGTCATTAATACTTCATGAGAGAGAAAGAGAGAGAGAAGAAATAAAATAAAGAAAAGAGAAAGACAATCAAACACAGAAAAAAGAAAAGAAAAAAGTAAAGAGAAAAAAACATAAGAAACTAAGAAAGAAAGGAAAAAGAAAGTATGAATGAAGGTAGAATGATGAGGAAGAGAAGCAGGGAAACGGAAATAGAAAATGACAAATAAAGGGGAAAAAGCAGAAGGAAAGAAACAAGTAGAAAGGTGTTTAGGATGGATGAAACAGAAAGATAAATGAAGGACACAAAAAGTAAGGAAAGAAACTTGGAAAAAAGGTGGTAGGACACAAGGAAACAATAAAATTAAGCAGCACAAGCAAGGAAATAAATTAGGTCATAAGGATGCAGAGCTGCAGGTAAGTAAATAAGAAAGGGGAGAAAGTTAGAAAGGATGGAATGAAAAATAAGAGAAGGCACGAGGAAGGAAAAATCAAAAGACACAAGGAAGGTTGAAGGAAAGGAAAAACACCAACAAAAGAAAAATGAAAGACACAAAACAGGAAGGGAAAAGGACTAATATTTAAACAATGGGATAGGGAATACAGTTAGGAAATACAACAATTTGTCCAATCATTTACTTTTTCCATACTTATCCAGATCTGGGAAACACTGAAAAATGAAGAAGGTGGAGCAGAAATGGGACTATCTATTACTGTGACAAAACTCCATGTGCTGCCAGCTGGGAAATATGGCTTTTAAATGGATCTGTAGTTCTGTGGGTTAAAACTGCAGACTCAGTCATTTCTCGTTAATCCCTGACCCTTGGGATAAAGAGGAAAGCAATCAGGTGATCAGGACTTTGAAATGCTTAGAAATTCCAACCCTGAACTCATTCGCAATGCTGGACTTGCATGCACATGTATCAGAAAATGCAAGATGAGAAGCTTGATGCTGATTAAAACTATTCTGTAGGGAGTTTTTCCAAGTTCATGTATTTGGACTCTAACACAAATTCATACTGTGCTTGTCAGACTTTTATTCTAAAATGATGAGCTTTATGACACTTTTTCATGGTGTTTTCCTGTATTGTCTTTTTGTTGTCTGTTTCAGCAACACCAGGATGTTGTTTGTTACTGATGATCTCTGCCTGCCAGGTGTTTACTCTGTAGAAAGCTCATTGGTCTGAACAAGTCTGGAAAACACCTGGAAATAATGTGATCCACTGGCGTCTTCGGCACATAATGGATCCAGCAGGGCGGATGTCCGTATGGGAATCTGATCATCATCACGGAAATCTGGCTCTAAGTGAAAGGAGTGGAGTGCAGAGCAGAGCCTTGGACAGGGTCAGGGGGTAACTTAAGCCCTCCTCGGATTTCAGAAACACAGGTTTTTGTCCGTCACCAATTGAACAGCTGCAATTTAATGTGTGCGCGTGTGTGTACCAGCTATTTGGAGAGATGCAGTCTGTGTAACCACGGATCCTCCGATGCCACGTCCCACACACTTGTAGGTTCCTGTGTACTTGGGTTTGACTTGTGTGATCATCAGACTGCCGTTGGACAGCAGGGACACGCTGCGGAGAACAAACAGATGGAAACAGGTGATTTAGATGAGATCCGTGCATGAATTCGACAGAACCTGACTGGTGCTCCGACACACGCTGGGTGTGAGAATTTCATACCAATTCAGACTCAAGTTTTCAGAGCTCTTGGTTCATCTTTTGGGCCATTTTAAAACTGCAAATGCAAAAGTTCCTCATGAATTTATTGCTGATATTTCTACAGCGGCCTGGAAAGAATGAAGGAAGGGTGGATGGATGGATGGGTGAACAGACGGAAGATAAGGATAAAAGTATTTATATAAGGATGGATCAGCGGATGGACCAAAATATAGATGGATGCAACATGGATGGACGAACCAAAGGATGAATGGACAGATGAAAGATAAGGACCAAAGTATATATAAAAGGATCAAAATGTAGATCAATGGAACAATGGATGGATGGATAATTATAAGACATGAATAGATGGATGGATAAATGAAAGACAATGATGATGCAAGAAATCTGCCGATGCCACGATGGACAAAAACCATTTATGGATGGTTAGAAGATATGAATGAATAGACCAAAGGATGAATAGATGAAAGAAAAATAAAGAAAGAAAAGAAAAATAGAGAATAAGATCTGAACACGTACATCTATTTTTTCATGTTCATCCGGACCCAGAAACTGCCGGTAAACTCCAGCCTCTGCAGCCCAGGCAGCCTGGACAGCCGCCCTGCCTGCATACCAGTACATGCAACAACAACGTTCCCCACAACGAACCCAAACTCATCAGCAAGAAATTCCCAGCTCAATTCCTTCATCCTTGACATGTAAGATCATCTTGCCAGAACTGGGCTGATTCACAAAAAAAACAATCACCAACATCTCATAGGAGCAGTAGAACAAAAACCTACATCCCACTGAGAACAGATCTACAGTAAAAGAAAGGAAAGCTTCCCACATATAATTAAAAATAAAACTTCTATCCTTCAGGGGGTGAAGGCTGCCAGCTGGACCCAAGTTGCTGGCAGCTTCAGTGGGAGTGAAGGAAAGGATGCAAAGTAATTAAAGACTGACCTTAAGCCAGAGTGAGATGGAAATCTCACATGTGATAGTGTCGCTAAAGGCAAATCAGCAGCTCATCACAGCTTGATGAGAAAGTCAGTGTGGATTTAGTTTAAAAAACATACAACATCTAATAAAAGTAAAATTAAATTGCTTCTGGGGTTATTTTCTAAGAAGAATTGTCCAGGACCGACTGAATCCCTGAGGCGGCGGCAGCGATACTTCTGTCATCATGCTTTAGCTGTTCAGGAAGAGGAAGGGAAACGAGCTGCGGGACTTTGAGTACGTTTCCCCCCCCCATGACGGCCATGAAACCGACTTCACTCTGAAGGAAACCTCTAAAATAATCTCACAAGAAAATGAGTCAAGACAGACTTTTTTCCCTAAAAAAAAAAAAAAAAATCCTCATAGCTCTGCTGGATCCTTTGCATAAACAAACACTCAGCTTCACAGTTTGCACAATGGCCTTGAGCTCAAACACGTTGATTGTCTCCTGATTTCAAAACATCTGAAAAACAATCTTCATCTGATAGTCAAACAAAATGTGCAGAGGGTTATCTAAACAGTTTTGTTCCCCACATTGAGCTGCATTTCTCTGGGGTTACAATCAGCTCACATCAACAAACAAGAATACACAAAACACAACGCTGCCTGGGAATTCCTCCACTAACAAATGCATATTTTAAATAGGAATCAAACACAATTTTGTGTTGCAGTCGTGCCATCAATGCCTTTTGTTTATTACACAAATAATAGAAATAATAATAGAAATAATAGAAAGTAGGGATGTTGTGAGAAATTATTTTAGTAATTGATAAGCCTGCCGCAACAAGCAATAATCAATTAATCATAGGATAAATTAAAATGGGCTTGATCATTTCTATTCCGATTATTAGTTTTTGAAGACCTTACAGTGACATCATAATTCATTTTATTTATGATTTTGGTCTTGTGTATTTTATTATTTTTGGTTGAAAATGTCCCGGTGCCAGTGTCAAGTCTTTACAAAATTGAAGTTTATTGTATTTATTCGCATTATTATGCCATTATCAAAACGGTAACTGAAAATGGTCTCAAGACATCAATATTATTGTTAGTCTCAAATTCTGGGACAATTTATTGTCTAGAAAATTTGACTTTTTTCTGACAGGCCTCGCCATCGATTATTCTGACAAATAATTATATAATCAAATAAAAAATTGTCCCTTCCTGTAGTAAATACTTAAGCTGGTTAAAGAAATATATGAAAGAGAAAAGATGAAATGCTTTAGTTGCTCAACCTTCCATCGACAAGTTAGCAAGGTGAGTAGGAACAACTCAATCGCTCTTTGGTCACATAGCAACTGCTGCACAAAATGAGTAATTTGTGCAGCAGCAGTTTCAAGTTTTGCCCCGACACTTACCTTGTAACAGCTCAAAAACTTAAAAAATTAGCATGGAGTAAAAACTGGGGGTAAAACAGAAAAGGCCATGTTGCCGATATGGCAATATTTCTGATATTTTAAACAGAAATATCAGAAATATTTCTGTATCAGTAATCATAAGCGTTTCATATTATTTGATATAAATGTTTTTCAGCCATACTGTGCATCTCTAATCCACAGTAGACAAAAACGTTTTTGAGGGACGCTGAAGTGACGAGCTGAGGAAAAATTTACATTTGTACGGTTCTTCTTTAAATGACTACTTTGGAGTTTTTAGCCATTTGACATTCTTATAATGTATAAGAATTATACATTCTTATAATAATATAATATAATAATATAAGAATGTCAAATGGCTAAAAACTCCCAAGTGGAAATTGTGTCGGCGTTGTCGACAGTTTGGCTTTGCATGTGGGAGGTTTAACTATGTTCTACTTTGTGTTATGGTTCATAAAATCCCAGTGAAAGTCAAGATTTAGGTTGGAATAGGACAAAATATGAACAACTGGACTGTGTGTTTATAATGGCTGCACTGGTGAGATGACTGCAGCCTGAGGGCTTTTTCCACTTACTGTGAGAACACAGGAGAACTGCAGAGAAAGGCTTTGTTCAAGTGATGTATGGCGGACTGCCCATTGTTACAGCTATGGCTTCCCTCGATGAGCAATTTGTCTAAAGCTCGAGAAAGAGAGCCATGAGGATAATGCAAAGGTTTCTACTTAGGAAGTGGAGCAGCTTAGGAAGGTGGATGCTTAAGTGCTGTGAAACGATAGAAAGAGTGAAAGCTGGACAATCAGCCAGTACGAGTAGAAGGGGAAAAAACGACTTGAGGAAGCAACTTACCGAGACTTGTTAACCAGCAGCTCATTCTCATGGTACCACTCCAACGTGGGTTCAGGCTCCGCAGTGAACCGACAGTGGAACATGGCTTCTTCGTTCTTCAGCACCACCTGGTTCTCAGGGGTGACCACCGGCTTCGGGACGCTCTTATCTGTGAGACAGACGGACAAACATATGCATTTTTACATGCGGAAGCAGCAGAACAGGTTCTGACTGTAGCAACAACTGCTTTCACAATCATTACTGAACTCTTTCCTACAGTCACACGGATAAACCGTAAGAATAATCACACACACGTGTTTGGATCTATCTCGGGCTGTTCTGTCTTCTTTTCAGTGAAGCTGTTATAAGTGGATATATAGTTTGCTTTTCTCTCTTTCTGCAGGTGTAAAAGTGGCTTCTAAGGCGTTTTCTTGTATTCCCTGTAGTGGAGCATTATGGTAAAAGCCATAACGCTCCTCTTGTGAATTAAATCTGTGACCTCTTTGCGGCACTCAGACGGCAACAATTCTGATTTCTATGATGCTGGACAACACATGAAAAAAAAGAAGCAGGGTTGTACTCATTTATAAGCAGTTTATCAATTTTGGCTCCATCTTTGCTTAATAAAACAAAATGTGGAGGTGAGATCTAAATGACTCCCAAACCTGGTAGAGCCCATATTAGTTTATAATTTTCCAAACAGGGATGCTTGGATAAACTTTACTCTGCTATGCCAAAGGAAGAGATTTGCTGTACAATACAAGCCTGAGGGGAATAAAATAAAAATCTGAAAACTGCTGAGCTCCATAAAGGAGGCAAAGCATGAAAATACTCTTAAATCTAAGCAGGTTTACAGATTTGGGTCAAAACTTCACATTTTCACACCTAGGAGGAGGAATCGTGCCAGAGGCAGCATTGGGATAAGGCTCAGGGTTAGTTCTGGAAAAACTGAGAACAAAAAAGGTGTGTAGTCAGAACACCTGGCCCACCCAAGAAATCAGTGGGATGGTCTCAATACACAGGAAAAACAGGATAAATTTGCCTTTTCTCACAATGACGCCTATTAGAGAGGCAGACGGCGGCAAGACTGTAACTGGAAGCTTGTTGGGTTTTATTCCCCCCATGCAGGTGTTACCGCAGCATTTGAGAGTCTTACAGGTGGGTAATTAAAATGAAGGAGGGTGTCAGGTTTCTCCAGCACAGACATGCTGCTGCATTAATGTTAAAGCCACACATAATGGGTTAAAAAACAGATTTCTGGAGGAAAACAAACAGCCTCCCTGTACAACAAACTGTCTGAAAGAAGCCGCTGCACTTAGATCATCAGTTCCGCTTCAGGATATCAAGTTATTATTCGCTTTGCACGTTTTTATGTTTATATTTCAGTCTGTGTGGGAGGCGGGAAATGAAGGTACAAGTACACTCTTTTATAATCTCATTAGATGCTTTTTCAGGGATTCTTCTCATCACTAATGGTGTTTAAACTGAATTCCTCTCCTTTCATTTGCAGCAGCAGACTTAGAAAAGGCAGAGAAAACCCACATAAAAAAGAAAGAGTAATGTGAATGAATGTTAGGATTTTACAGCTTTATCTCCAACTCAGGGATTTGCCTGGAGCCCTTTGAGCCAATCTGTTAAATTGGTGATCAAGAGTCACACTTAACAGAAAGGGGCCTTTTTAATTTTTTATTTTAATTACTTTAAAAAAATATATTGTTGCATAAAAAAGTATTTGTATTTTGTCATATGTGTATAGATGTGTAATTTTTATGTATATTTTAAATAGCTCTTGTCTGGGACTGTTTTTCTAATGAAATTTGGAAAAAAGTTAATATTTTATGACAAAAAAAACGATATTACACTTTAAAAAATACTGGACATTTCTGTGTCTACAGTGTTGTGAACAGGTTAAGATTTAAGATTTTTTAAATCTTAGATTGTTTTTAAAAATTGTTTCAGATCAAACAAATATTATCATTTGAGGTGAAAATCAATAAATGACAGCATTTCTTAGTTCAATTTGACAACCAACTGACTTAACCATAAATCCTGAATTTCTGCCTATCAATTGTTAATCTTACGCTCATTAACGTTTTTGCAATGCAGCAGAATAATGACCCAAAGCATCAAGCGCATCTCTGAATGGCTCTAAAAACAACAAAAAAAGAGATTTTGGAAAGCCATAGTCAAAGTAAAATTGAGAGGCAACGAAAACCCTGCAATGAATTAAAATCATTCTGCAAAGAGTGGACTAAAATTCCTCCAGAATGATAAAAAACAACAAACAAAAAACACTCCTTGCCTGTTTCTGGAAACGCTCGGTGTAGCAATCATGGCTGGTACAACTGGTTATTACGTTTATGAGGCAATTACTTTACAGATTATTAAGCAGGAGCAATCTCCTGCTTAATAAGTACAATTAGAATTTGATAACTACTTTTTGCATTTACTCAGAGGTTTTGTCTGATATTAATACTGTTTGTTAATCTTAAATATTTAAATGTTGCAAAAAAGCAAAAACAGAAAGAGAAGAAAGACTATGGATGTCTTTAGCTCCTGCAGTAGTGCTAAGATGGAGTTAACGGTCATCACTGACATCAATGTTAAGCTCACTGGGATTTTCCAACATCTGAATTGAGCTACAGTTTACACAGTTACCAGCCTCATTAAAGGGAGCTACAGAAATCTGGACAAGTCTTTTGTTATTGAAATTTTGTGGAAACCTGTCGCTGGCATTTTTGATTTTTTAACCATTTGTTATTATTGTTATCCTTTTTTGCTTACATATTGTGAAATTAATCATGAATAAGTTTCATCATCACTTCTTTAAGAGTGAGAAGAGATAAAGTCTGACCTATGATGGTGAGCGTGAAGTTGCTGCTGCTGCAGACGTAGCCGGCTGCGTTTTTGGCGCAGCAGGAATAAACGCCGCTGTCACCCGGACTGGCGCTCTGGATGGTCAGAGTCCTGTCCTTGTTGTTGGTCTGATGGCTGCTCTCCATCAGCTTCACTCCGTCTTTGAACCACTGGCAGGTCGGCCTGGGAGGAAGGGAAGGAGAGTAGGACTCAGGATGGAACGTGTTGTCAACAAACAAACACACACTTATCTACTTTAGAGACCTGCTGTAGAAGCAGAGGTCGACGATTACCGTGGGTGTCCATCGATGTGACAGCGCAACATGACCGGAATCGAGTTCTCGATTTCCCCTTCAGAAGCCGGCTCCTTCAGAGTCACACCACCGCTCTCCAACCCTGCAGAGCAAAAACGAAGCAGAGTCCAGGAGAAGGACAGGAGTCAAAATTGAGTTAAGTGATCATCCTGTCATCTGTCAACACAAGACACATAGCAGCACAAATGAGAGCAGCGGGGATGAGGAAGGTGTGCAGCATCATCACTGTGACAGCCAGCAAGTGACCACAGCTCCTGTTTTGCTAACGTCACCGAACCACTTCACTTATCAGAGTGAGAAGGGCTTCAGCTGGGCTTTGAGTCATTTAAAGGACGCTTCATTGACTCACTGTGATAAGGGATGCACCGCTGTCAGAACATGAGCCAGAGGAGAAATCAAGCAACGAGGCAAAAATGAACATGATTTGACAGCAAAAGGGAGGCAAAACTTTTAGACTATTTCTTCAGAATATAATTTTCAAGCATGTCTGCACCTCTAGAGAAGGTTGGAGATAACACTGCACCAAAAGCAGAGGGAATTATGCAAAACTTGATTGGTTGTCTTTGAGTAGGAAATGAAAAAGGGAGAAAGGAAAGAAAAGTCGAGGTGAATTTATGTCGTTTGTTGAAACGAATAAAGCAAATTGAGCAGGAATAAGAAGGTAATGTCATGAATCTACCACTGAAAAGACGACCCAGTACACCGGCTGATTTACATCAACTATCAAAAATGCAAATCTCAGCCCAGCAGGGCATTCAAGTATTTTTCTCCTACTCATGTACAAGGTTGAACCGACCGTGCATCAAATACCAACCTTCTCATTTCCACATCAAATTAAATTGTTTCTTTTTCTCCAACTAAACTCAGAGAAATAACTTGGAACTGTCGGCTCATGAAAATGTGGCATTAAAAAGACAGAAAAACAAACAAATATTTTTATATTTTGCAGAAAATTGCTGGAAAGGATTTGTAATAAATTGCACTTGTATTTTAATTTCAGTTACAGCTCCAAATGATCACATGAATTTAATTAAGTATTTTTACGGCAATGTGGAAAACCCAGGGGGAGGAAATGCATCAGAAAATGAGGAATTTCATGGCATTTATTCATGCCATCAAACAAATCTGCAGTTTTACTATGAATAATAATAGATGGGGAAGCATGAGGTCCATGCATATTAGAGGTATATCAAATACCCATCATCATCACGGCAACTACTGAATGCACAACGATGCATAATTGCATTTGCAAAGGAATGCTTTAATGCAATATTTCCACAGCTATCACATTTCAAGTGTTATGCATTAATGTTGTGCATCCAAATAATTTAATTGGTCATATGAAGGTTCATTAACAGATGTGAAAACTGAAGGCAGATTTATTCTTTTTTAAATTTAACTACGCAAGTCTTTTTATGTAATATTAGAAATACGTTAAGTGATGCAGATAAAAATGTATCACTTTTTAAGTAATGGAATAATGTAATTGGCTAAAATACAATTACAGCATTCTTTTAGTGAATTCTTGATCATTTGTAGCAAAGGATGAATCAGCAGCTAAAAGTACTTCAAACAAAGTGTGAAAAGTTTAATCCTTTATGCTTGACTGTTCAATACACTGCAAGGATAATCTGTTGATTATTTTTGGGATTAACTGATTAATAATTGGATAACAAAAGGTGCTGAATTGGAGATTTTCTTACAACCAGGAGAAGCTAAAACCTTGTCACTTGAGTTCTGGGTAGAACATATTTACAGACAGGGAAATTTTAATTTAAATCTTAAATACAAAATGTAGACATTTTTTGTACAGTTTTGGTTTAATAGATGCTCCGAGTTTTTTGTTCTTTCAGTAAATGGCCTGTTTTAGAGTTTCAACACTCAAGTTCACGATTAATCAGTTACAGAATTAGATGATTAATTGTTTCAGTCATATTATGATTTGTACAGCAGTACACAGGAACATGTTCACTGAAATAAAAAGTGGCGATATAATTATATTGAATTTAATCTGACTGATCTGGTTTAAATTTATACATATATAACCGTGGACTAGAAACAGTTTCAATAAATGTAATGTTTCTAAACTCATCTGAGAATCTAATTACACTGAGCTCTTATGATTTATTCACAATACATAACCAGCTCCCACCTACCTGGATTTCCAACTCTGTTTTGTTTACTGTACAAATATTTACAGCTTGCATCAAGTAAAAACAGCAACTATCTGTTGTTTATGTGATGATATACAAGCATGAAACTCTATATGCCGTGGTATTGCTAACAGTTTGCTTGGGTTTGCAGGTATAATAACGACTCTGTTGGGTTTGTGTACATGCGCCGAGCGTGTATTTATGCAAAACATTCCACTGGAGCAGAGATTCATTCCTAAGGCCTGTGGCTTGATGGTACGCCTGGATCACCTATGAAATATGCATGGCATGAGCCAACCTGAGACAGCGGAGGGGAGGAAGGAGGGACGCAGCTCCCCTGCGAGGTCACATGGGGCGCTAGAGGAAGGCTTGTCATGAAGAATTACGCTCCAACCTGGCAGAGCTCTGCACCCCGAGGTGTCATAGCAAACTGTCTCTACAGTAACAAGGCCTCCATCCCTGTTGTTTATCTCTCTGGCTGAGCCGGGCGCTGCTCATTAGAGCCTACTCAAAGCAGATGCCCAACAACTGCGTGAGTGCTCTCGCTCTGCATTTCAGCGAGTCATTTAAGGCGCAAGAGACGAGTGTACAGATGTGCTGGTGAGGGGTGATGCACAGATAATGATGCTGGGCTTGTAAACACGCCTGCAGATGTACTCAAATTATAAAGACTCCAGAAGATAACAATCGGTTGCGCTTCCTGTTCAAGGTCAACAGCTTTGGCAACTTGGTTGGGGGGAGGGGATGGAGGATAAGTCAGCAATGAAGACCCGGGGCCAGACACTTGGGCCGAGTCACTGAGAGCAAAACGGACAAGGAGCAAAATCTGTGACTCACGAGCTGAAATAATCTGAAGGAACGAGTCCAATTTATGGACTGATAAAAAGAAAACAACAACAGAACATTTTGCATAAGGATTTCGTTTTAGAGGTCTTTCAGTGTGGTTTTAAATTTCACGCAATGAATTGGCTCTTCTAAAAGTTTTAAATTATATATATTTTAGCTACTAACTCTGGTAACTGTCGTTCTTTTCAGTGTAGATTTAACTGCTGCATTTGATGCAGCGGAGCACAACATTTTACTCTCTCATTTGGCGCAGTGGGTGGGCATTAGGAAAACACCAAAGGACTAGTTCAAGTCCTACTGAACTAGTACGGTTCTCCATCATGTGGGGTACCACATGGCTCGGATTGAGGCTCCCTTCTCTTTGCCTTATATTTGTTTCTGTTTGGTTCCACATTAAAGAAGCATAGTGTGTTCTTCCACTGTTATGCAGATGATAGTCAGATTTATATCCTACATAAAAACAATGATGGAAACGGTTTAAATTGCATTGAATGAAACATGTTCTCGCTGTGCCTTTTCTGTTGCCCTTTTGTGAACAAAAAAATAAAAAAATAAAAAAAACCAAGAAATTTTTATGTAAATGAAAATTTACATGAAAAAATGGAAAAAAATGAAAATTTTTTTCTGGACAAGAAAAAAAAAGACGTTTTGTTCTCCTCATCTTTGCGTTTAAAAAATTGTTTAGATGCAACACAGACCAGAAATTTCACTTTTCTTGTTATGCGACATCAATACTTCCTTCCACTAGTTAGGTGTGTCCCACACATGGATTGTGGAGAGCTGAAAACATAGCTACTTATGGCTTTCTTTCAACAAAATCCCAATAAACTTTATTGAAGGTTGTAATGTTAGCAATGTGAAAAAGTTAGAGTATGAATGCTTTTGAAAAGCCCTGCAAATATCTCAAGCTTAATAAACAATAGAATCTAACAACTGGTTGAAACCTACTATCCAAATAAACCTCCAGTGAAACAATGCAGTGAAGTCTGTCGGATGAATTTCCCTTTTCACATTCATCCTGTTTATTATTAAACAGCCGCTCATTCCGCTCCTCTAACAGCTCCATTCACAGTTCAGGTTTCTCCAGCTGTCAGCGTTGCAAACAGAGGATACTCTTTCATAACCTATTAAATGGGGGAGAAACACTCCCCATAATTCCTCTCAGAATGCACGACGAAGTGTTGCAGCAGGCCTGGCCGCTGACGCCATAATTAGGGGCGGATAATTATTATGTTGGGAGGCAGAACGGGAAGCACGATCGTCATAATAGACAAACTGTGCGGATAAATAAATCCAACATTCTTCGGTAAGTTGAATGTGCGTGACTTTATTCAGCGAGGCGAGTTGTTGCCATGGTGAAGGGTCTTTGCAGCAGTAAAGCGCAGTGAAAAAGTTGTTACCTTGACAAGTAGCGGGCAGGATTTGAGTGGCACAGCCATGTGTGTTGGGATTGTTCTTATACTGTAAACACTAACGCACCCTGAGCGGTCTGGGCCAGCTGTCAGGACGGGTCAGATTTTATCAGCTGTGTCCAACAGAAGTCATCAAACGGAGCAGCGGGAAATCAAGAAGATGTTTTTGATGGGGAAGACTCCTTAGGAAAATGAAAATCATTGTCAGGATGAATGAACTGTGACGGGAGCAGAGAAAGTGGAGCTGCACTCGTGGCTTCTGCTGGATAAATGTAGGTTAAGGACACCGTGACCAAAGCAAAGATGGTGCACACATGTGCAAGCAAGCATGGGCTTTCAGATCCGAATTGCATTATTTCAATATTTTGACTAATTTCTGCAAGCTATGTCCCCAAATCCAGAACAGCGCGGGCCGGCATCTTCTCTGAGACTCGCATGGAGTAACTAACGGTTGAGAGGCATGAGCTCAAGGTCTCTGCTGGAGACCACTGACCAAACAGGACAAAAGGATTTCAGACAGGGGCTAAAACCTCTATTAGTGATAACAGAGGGGGAACAATTTCTCTTGAATAACTGAGACAGGATTAGCCCACCCACCACTGAAGGCAAGACAAATTAACTCACTCTTCGGTGGGGGAAGGGCAGCAGCCCTCAAGTCCATGTACAGTGCATATGGAGCACCCACCCCTCCTTACAAGATGCATTTAGTGCCATGCACGCAAACTTGCACACACATCACTGAACGCACATGCAGGACTAATGCCGAAGGGGCGGACGTTAAAGCTGCAGAGGGCTCCATCGTCCGTTTAATTCATGTTGGGTAAATATGGCAAAATTCATCAAAACAAGGCTGGATTCTCCTCCAGGAACAAGGCCAGCCTGTAGCATCAAGCCATTGCCACACTTTGCTTCCTGCAAGAAATTTAATTATAAACTTCTGATTATTTGGCTTGAGGTTTCTCTATGAACACCTAAACAAGGCGATGTTTGGTTTAGTTGCAAGTAAATATTTAAATCTGTCCGGAATGATTCTGGTTATATTTGAGAATAAGTCTTTGTTTAAGTGCATTAACAAAAAGTAGGTCTAGTCATACTATTCACAATTTTATTTTTAACATTTACTTGTACATCGATAACTGACCTGGCTAAAAAGTATCAGGCAGACATTTTTAAGCATATATTGGTAGATATTCATATACTCATATGAGTGCGTTTATGCTAAGGATATTTGTTTCAGATTCAATTCAAAAATACGTCATAATCCCTGAGGGAAGTTAAATGTAACTCATCATTCATGTTTCTTCAAAGTGCTGTAGATGCTGACGGCTGTGGGCAGAAACGATCTCGTGATCCAGTATGTATTACAGCAGTTCTGAAGACTCCTCTGATTGAAGACACTGCTGTTGTAAAGCAGTTCAATAAATCAAATGCTCAGGATTGTTGGTAATCTAAGAAAAAAGAAAAAGTAGTTGACAGGATTCAATTTCCTGAAACATTTTGTTTTAAATAAATGGCTCTACTTCAAACCAGAAAATTACAACTGACTGATGAGTTTGGTTAACATCAGCAAAACAGAAACAGTCGCAATAAATCCACATTTTCCTTATTCCTCGTTCTCATTTATGCTTCCAGTTTTATCAGCTAGATTTAGGACATTATAAGCTACGTGAGGCGTGAACATCTTCTGCAGTGAGCTCATGAAACTTACAATATGATGGCCAACAATTACTGCAGCAAATGCAGTGCTGTAATATTAATGCACAGATTTTAGAGCTAAATTTAGCAGCTAGAGATGCCTAGATGATTGAATTTAGTTATCAATGTGTGCAATATGCCAGTCACAAAGGACTGCTTGATTGGAATAACCAGTAGGATATTATGTTTCAGTGCATACAAATTCTGCATGTGAATCAAATTTCAGGAAAACATGGACTAGTCGTAATAAATATCGCAATATTGAGAAGTATTATCGCATTTATGTCTTTCTGATATCACAAAGCTCTACTGAGAACATAATTAGTATGAAGCTTTTTAAAATGTGTTTTGAAACGCCTGTCGGGTCTGAAATTCAAAATATTTGGAAAGAAACTCCTGCTCTTCTTTAAACATACTCCAGATAATTTTTTTATTTAGCTTTCTTTCCTCTAGCCTTTTATTATTAAGAAAAAGTTGTTTTAAGTGCGTGGGAATAATGTTAACAACTTGGCAGATAAATACAGTTTATTCTGGATCGTGATGGAAACTCTGAAGAAGAACTGGCCGTTCTCATCTAACTCGTTCCCGCTTTCATGACTTTAATCTGTGGGAGTGTGTGTCAGTTGATCTTTATTGACACGCTGGATCCTCTGCAGCTTCAACAAAACTGTAGCCATCTTCGAATTCAAAAAACCAATGTACCTCTCTGGTTTTTCAGGCTAAAACCCTTTAAAAATGGTGCTCAAAATCACTCCGTCTGCCTCTTCTCAGGCAGAGGGGGAGGTTTGAACTCGCATCTGTTCCTGTAATCAGCCTTTGAACAAGTATCATCACTGCAAAGAAAAACCTCCTGAAACCATCTGAATGTAGCCAAAGAGGAGAACGTGTTCCAGATGGAGACATTTTTCATCTGGTTTTCCCTTTCTTTTTCTTCAATCCCCTCCACTACTATCTTTGCAAAGACTGAGGCGGACAAAAGGCTTTTCAGCAACAACTGGTACCTGAGGGCTCTCTGTTATTTATCCCACACAGAGCTTGGTTGAATTCCCCTGGCATCTTCTGAAACAAGGAGACCCACTCAAGCTCAGTTATGAGGTTAAACTAAATTAAGAAGCTGGCGTGCCTCCCGTCTAGAAGGCACAAAAAGTTTACAAAGCTGCCGGGTAAAAAAGCCAGTGCAAAGCGGGCAGTAATGAACTAAATCTAAATAATTATAGAAAGGAGGTAAATTACGCCCGCCAGCGAGTTCTCGACAAAAGCCTTTTGAGGGATATATGGGAAAAAACGGTGTTACACAACAATAACGAAAATGCAAGCAACAAGAAACACATGCTTGGTGGTGGACATATCCGGTTTCCAGTCAAAAGAAGAAGCCACAAAGAACAAGGCAACAAGGTGGAAACATTCCTCTAGCTCATGAAGCCCGTCACCCAATATGCCGACTTTTGTTCAGGTTTTTAACCAGGAACTCGACACTTGGCCTTGGTGTCATTAAATAGTGCTGCAAACGTTTTCACATCTCTGTGTTCTTCACATGTTGTCACATTACAACCAAAAAAATGGTGTGTAAATGTGAAAACAATATATCTGCATCAGTTAAAAGTGAATAGATCTAATCAAATTATGTTTTTTTTAATATCTTGTTGCCATTTGTGTTTCTGGAGGGGGATTGCCGTGTGGTATTTTTTTGGCATTGTTCGCCCTGATTGTTGTTTCAGTCTACTGAGTCTACTGAGACCTGATGGTCCAGTAGACTCGGTTCAATTGTGGACCAAAATTGCAACATTTGTTACAGAAGCTAGATGGAGCTAAACTGGGCGAAGAATCACTTCCCAGCAGGATAATAACCAAAAACACACAGACAGAGATTTAATAGATCAAAGGATGTCCATTTGTTGAAAGTCAAAGTACAGACTTACAACTGTACAGGTACAGATGCATTACAAAATGTGGAAAAAAGATGTGAATGCTTGGTGAGCCAATGTGAAGCTCCATCAGTCAGTAAATTTTCACTCAAAACATTTGACATGTCGTTTCTGTAAACGATGTTGATTAGAGGTTAAAGGTGAACACTCACATTTGATATTAAAGGAGGCCTTAGAGGAAAGCTGCATCATTCCGGTGGCGTGGTTCAGCACCTGGCAGGAAAAGTTGCCGGCGTCCAGCTGCCGATCCACCGCAGTGAACTTCAGGTTCCCCCCTTCTTGAAAGCGCCGCTCTGTGTCCGTCAAGCGCTTGTTGCCCTGATACCAGCTGTATGTGATGTTGGTCGGATCGCTGACTTCACAGCGCATCATGGCGCTGCGGCCGTGCAAAGCATCCTGGGACATGGGCTGCTTGGTGAACTGGATTGAAGCGGCCTGAATGGACAGAACTGGAAAAAATAAAGAAAGAGGGAGAGAAAGGGGGAAAGTAAATGACAAGAGGATTACGACTGGGCTGCTGTTAACATTTTATAGCTTTTTTCCATTCATTAAGAGTACGCCACAGCAACCACTTAGCCATGTGGAAGAATGTGATGTTGAGACAATAATGACTCAGGGTAAATTATTATGCTGTAAAAAGATCAGACCCGACTTAGAGATTTTTGTTCTCCCCCCATTAGTGACGCCTCGGTGCGAGTTTGTCGCACATCGCATCAGATCAGGTTACTTTAAAAGATAAAAACACCCTGTATTTTCTTGGACTCAATCGCTTTTATCTTTACATCACGTTGCTGTAAATAAGATCACTTTCACCTTCGTTTACTCCTGCTGGCCACATCTAAATGGAGAAAATGATGATTTTTGTTCACGTTGTTGTAAACGGATGGACCAGGAGAATTTTTGATTTGTACAAAATAACAAATAGCTAATCTTAGAGCAGCACGTTATGTAAAAAAATTTTTTTCAGCTTCATATGATGTCATGATGTTATCCCCTCATCAAAGCATCCTGGAGTGTTGCTCTGATTCATGCATGTTTGTGAATCCTTTACTCCCATATGGCGGCCATTTGAAGGCGCCCCCATGACTGCAAATACGAAGCGCCGCCTATTTACCCAAAGCAACAATTTAAAAATTTCAATCATCAGAACTGTGATAAAGTGTGAATAAGTTTGTCTCGTTTCAATGAGGATGAAGGTAAGGGAGATAAAACAATAAAAAAAACACCTAAAACCCAACTTGGACACTCAGAATACAATCAGAATAGCTGATTTGGATAATCAGCAATTCTCCAAAACAATCATTAGACACCACAATCCATACCAAGGGATTTGCTTAGTAAGCATACTTGAAAAATGCATCTTTTTTGCTACAATCACAAAGCTTGCCAGAAATTACTATAGTTATATAATTATTATAAGAGACTTTAACTGCAACTCTGTGCTTTGATCAAACAAGACAGAGCTTTTTGGAAGTAGATGAATAAAATGAAGGGTGGCTACATGGGAGAAACTTCAAAGAGTAGCTCTACCCTGAAACCCTTCAGAGCAGTGAGATGGTACAGATCCAGCTCACTCATGCAGCAACGTACCTACAAAATTACTTCCTGCAGATCTTTTCACCTGGACACTGACTGGTGCCGCCATTTTGTCAAAAATACCACAGATTAAAAGAACAAAAGTATCCTAGAAAAACAGTTTTCATCAGAAAAATTATAGAAAAATTCAATTTAATCTGTAAAGTCACTTCACGTTTGAGCGACTGCCACAGGGAACAGCTAACCATCTTCATGCAGGTCGTCTGCCTCCCGCAACACAATGTTATCATACCAGCTTGTTATCAGAAGGAACGGTCCATCGCTAAAGTCGATTAAGCATACCTTCACCTGCCTGGCCAAGGGTGTGTGCTTGTGTGTGTGTGTGTGTGTGTGTGTGTGTGTGTGTGACGGGTGTTACGAGTCTCTTAAGGGAGTGAAGCAAATCTTTTAATAATGCCACATAAAGGAGGCTGTTGAAGATGAGTCGGTCTTTGACCCTTCACATCCCACCACTCCTACCCCACTGCACTTATTACTTCAAGTTCACCTTTGTCTCAGCTGCAGGTGGCTGGATCTGACAGGTGTGGCAGAGCTGAAGAGAAATTCTGGTCAAACAAGGCATCTCTTTATAGAGCAGACTATGGCTCAGACTGCAGGGACAAGAGCGAAGCATCAACGCCTCTTCTGCAGAGCAGCACTGACACAACTGCACAGGAATAATGTCTTTGTTCATGAAACCACCACAGTAACAGTCTTACAGGAACTCATTTTCCAATAAAGGAAGGAAATTAAAAACAACTGAAAGCCACAAAGGGCGAAAAAGAAACAGAGATTTTCTTCCCTATGTTATAAGCATAAACTGCGAACGATATAACTGAGATTATGCATAAAATGTACTGGTGTTTCTATGGAATTGCATTGCAAAAGTATCCACCTTATTTACATTTTTAACACTACAGTCCAAAAATGAATGTATTTTATTGGGATTTCTTTATAAAAACAGGGGAAGATCATTTTGAAGTGGACATAAATATTGAAACCTTCACTTGCATTGAATCAGTCGGTGCTCCTCGGTCTTCATGATGCTGTTTGTTCACTAATGTTCCCCAACAAACCTCTGAGGCCGTTACAGAACTGAGATTAAACTACAGGTGGGCTACTTACTCTTTAGGTTCATTTTATTTAGTGGTTTCAGAGTGAAGGGGTGAGAAAGAAAACCCTATATCCCCTTCATTTGCATGGCTCTATCACATAAAATCTCAATAAAACACATTGAAGTTTGTCAACATAAAGCAACAAAGTGTGGAAGAGTTCAAGGGGTGTGAATACTTCTGGAAACCAGTGAACATGAGACTTAAGGCCTGTTGGATTACTTTATCTGAAAATGTTTGGGATTTGTGGAAAAAATATATTATATAAAGAATAATAAATCATCCTTACATCTAGATGTGGTGTTGAATGGAGACGCCGCATGATTTATTGCACCAAAGATTGCAACATACTCTTCACTCCTAAACAATTTCCCCATGAGGAAGCGGATCTGTCCCATTTGTGTATAAAAAACCGGGATGAAGAGCAGCATATGGCCTGGAGAAAAAAGCCTAATGATCCGACATCAACCTAAACAAGTCATTGAGAAACGTGCAGAGAAAGAGGAGCCGTGGCAACAGCTGCATCCTGGGAGAACATGGCTGCTTCCGACACAAGCAGTATGGCGCTTAGGTGGAGATGCAGCAGCTCACAGGCATGCAGTTGATGATTTTAGACAGAAAGGATGACTTCCGGGAGACGTCTCTGCACAGGCGGATAAGGTGTCACATGTTGCATGATGACAGACATAAAAGTGAGTCTTCGAGGAAGGAGGGGTGGTTTGGCTCTCACATTTGAAGAAGTCTGCCAAGTTTACTCTCTGTTCAAACAGAGATGGCAGCGTGACCTATATTCCTGACTAACAGGCATGAACAAAGCGTTAACAGTACGAACATCATCGTATAAACAAAGAACAAAACCACAGCGGCCATTCCGGTCCTCCTCCTCCTCTACAGAAAGCCACTCAGACATATAAACTTCACCGAAGCTCTATCTGTCGGACTGAATTAACAGCTAAATTAGGTCTCGCTCTTCTTTTATAGAGCCTTCAGAGAGCGAAAAGAAGAAAATGCCTGGGTCTACAGAGAGAGGCACTTCAGGGGAGATAAGCCGAGGAATCTGAACTCCTCTTCAAAGACTGACCAGTTGAAAGGGAGAGTTTAAGATAAAGAACAAACAAACACCGATTGTGGGCAAACAGGAAGGAGAGGCTCCTGGAACAGACAAGATATGCAGTGGCTGCGCTCTCAACTAATGAGGTGGGGGATTTTCAGAATGCAAAAAAAAAGAAAAAAAAGAAAACCTTTTAGAAAAAATAAAGTTGAAATATATCCCTGTTGCATTTTTTTTGTCAATTTCCAAAATACAAAAAGGGAAAAAAAATCCTGCTTTAAATTTGAGAAAGAATATGTAAAATATATCTAGGAACATAATTTCTTTAAGATTATTGAAGAAAGGCACTAATTCTGTTGAGGAGAAAAAGGTCATGATGGTATTCTGGTCTGGAGATATTCTGCCAAAGTGTAGAAATTAGTTATTTTTGTTGAAGCTGCAAGAATAAAGTTCTTGCTTGTCAAGATATACTATCCTTCTCAAAAACTGAAGTGCAGAACTCCAGAGAAGTCTTCAGAGTTTTCTCCCACTGCTGCACACAACCTTCATATTTCTTGGACATGTTAGAAAAAAATTATGCCCAAGATATACATTAAGAACAAATTTCAACTCCCAAACCAAGGAGAGAGAAAAAAAAAGTATCCGTTCCTGCAGATTACGCATTAATCTGGTAATCAAATTTTAGTTGAAGAATTGTTTTGGAAAGAAATTAAACCCAACTTGGAGAGGCGGTAACTATGATAATGAATCATCTGGTTTGATCAATACGTTCTGCTCACTGCACAAAGGCTAAAAAACATAGACTGACAATGAAATTAAGTAGGAAAATTCAATTGCAAGTGACAGGTTTCAGGGATGAATCACAAATTACTATTTATCTATGAACCAGTTTATTTTTATGTTAGAAATAAAATAAATAGCTATTAAATTATCAACCAACCTCCCATTTCAGGTGTAAAGTTAAAACATAACACTTGGGTTTGTTTTTTCTTTGTTGCATTCGATTTTAAACCATCTGAAAAGCGAAAACCCACAACACTGGAAAAGCTGGAAGCTGTAAATCAGCAACATCTTCATCGCATGTGATGATTAGACAAAGGCTTTCATTGCCACTAGGGATGTGCCGATCAGGTTTTTTCCTACCGATCCCGATACCGATCACCCCTGAGGGCCGATCGCCGATTCCGATCCCCGATACCGATCACATAATTATTATTTATTT